>JABSTR010003062.1:0-43575 GCA_013339765.2 Haemaphysalis longicornis | reverse complement strand
TGGTTAATTCCCATAGGCTTCGCGCAAACTTCGCAAGATAGTTGTGAACAAAAGCGGTTAGCTAACCTTTCAGAGTATAGGTACCTGTCCCTAAAATGCTTTGGGCCAGTTTAGAAAAGGCTGCAGTGAGGCTACGCATTTACATCTCATGAACTGCATACAACTCTTGCTCGAGACGAATAAACAAACGGGTTTTGTTTTTTTCAGAACGTGGAGTTGTCAGTTGCCAGTAATTGCACAAACCCGGAATCATTTGCTTTAGGGTGGTACTACCGTAATACCATGACATCCACATCTATATTTAGCTTAAAAACGCCAGTTATGCATTAAAGTCCGTCTCAGAGGTGCGAAGAAGCTTTGTTTTTTAAAATGTTTCAACGAGTGTAAGCTCATACCTACCGATTCTGGTTGGCGGCAGTGTATGTACGTATGTATTTATGCACAAAACAAAGAAAGGAAGGTCCACCAACAGGCGTAAATGGTCTCACCCAGGGGCGGACACCGGAACGCCTGCTGGTGTAAGGAGATGGGATAGGGAGGAAGGAGTACATAGGATTAGGGGGATCGGGTAGAGGGCTAATGTAGATATATAACACATGGGCAAGAATATCATATATGCAACGTTAGGTTAAAGAAAACAAAAACAAAAAACGAAACACTAGACATAAAAATAAATATAAAAATACAGGACATGAAATACACACACAGGAATTCTACACTAGCAGCTGCACACCACTGGGACCCGGGCAGTTACGTAAAGTTGTAGCTTAGTGCGTTGTGGAGCCCCGAGGCCCCCAGGTATGCTCCCAGGGCCTCGAGCACTTTGTCCCGCTCCTGGCACTTCCTGGGGGCCAAAGCAGTTCCTCGAGCGGCCGCACCCCTCGGAGCACGGCCAGAAGCTCCGCCGGCCCTGCCGCGAACTTGGGGCACTCGCAGAATACATGCGGCAGGGCTGCACGGCCGCTCGGCAGTGAGTGCAGGCGGGAGCCACAGGTCGGCGTACTCACCCGCAAGTACTCTCATTTGTACTCATTTGTACTGAAACTCACGAGTGAGTACGGTTATGATTGAGTACACACCCACCAAAAAAGGTGAGTGTGATGACGAGTGGGTACAGGGGTAAGTCCACTACTCGTGAGTACAGTACTCATGAGTACACTACTCATGTTTTGAGTACTCAAGAGTACAGTATTCATGAGTATGAGTACTCAAGAGTTTGAGTACTAATGAGTATGAGTACGCATGAATACGCAATACTCCTTTAGTACACAGTATTCATGAATACACAGTACTCATGAGTACACAGTACTCATGAGTACAATACTAATGAATACTGGTTTTGCGAGTGCTTGCACTCTTGGATACATGCACTCGTGAGTACAGTAGTGCAAACAAGTTTTATCATGAGCTCGAGTCCGGACGCGCGTGTACGAGTCGGAAACATTTAGCGGTGCCGCTGTGCAGCTTAACAGTCAAGGATGGCAAAATTAGACAACGAAAACTGCACCTCCCCCCTTTTTCCGCTCCCTGTTTGGCGCTGTAATCGTTTCTCGGCGGTCGTTCGCAAAGGGGTAACGGTGAAGAGGGAAAAATGAGGGGGTGAGGGCCCTGCGGGAAACGCGGCCGCAGTTGCTCTTCTGCTATGGCACTTGTTGACTGCCGTAGTTATTTTTGTGATGCGGCCTGTGAACGCGTGGCGGCTTCATTGCGCTTGCTCCCTTCCAGTTGTTTTAGGGGAGAGGCGGTGGAGGCTGCTAACAATGCATGCACTAGGCGTACTGAAGTCCCTCTTTTTCGGTCTGCGGAAGTTTCTGTAGACGCATGTCACGGTGTGTAGTCGTTTCGTGAGCCGAACCGCTCATTTCAACAGTCGCAGTTAATTTACGTAACTCGCGTCAAACCGAGTGCGTGGTTTGTAACGTTTGTCTCACCGAAATTGTCCGTCACTTGTCCGCGTCTGTCACTTCTAATCACGCGCACTTGAACGGTGGCCGGGTTTTGCGTGCGCAGGTTTGTAGTGGAGAATAGTGGGAAAGAGAGGGGGAGGTGGCACGCGCCGATATAGGTTGCATGGCTGCAGTGATGGATGGCATCTCCGTTGTGCTGGTGCTAGGTTTAAACGCGGATCTTAAACGACCAAATGGGATCTGTCCGGAGTCCTTAGTGGTGGAGCGGATTGGGTGTGTGTGTGTTACACAAACAGTAAGATGCTTATGCCGTGAGGGGGGGGGGGGCGGAGGGCACAGGCAGCTCTATGTTTGTCTGAAAGTACAAAGGTTGGAGATCATTGAGAGGTGTATTCAGCTAACTGGCTAGGAAATGTGCTCCATCGCAAATTACAACAAACGGGCTCTGTTTCGCGCCCTCCATGGACTGCGTCCAGATTCGCATGTCATCCTTCTTCACAGAGTGGAAGGGCACTAATTTGTTTATTAAAGCGTCTTTTTCATAGGGTCGTATCCAGAAACGTTTTACAGTGGGCGGGGAGTAATGAATTACGTGAAGATGGTAGTTTTTCCTAAAGGATCCCAAACACTTGCTTACACGCTGGCTGGAAAACATTTAAACGTGGGTTCAAACACTGAACACAGGTGCTTACTTCCCCTGCATTACCTGTACAGCTCTATTTCCTCAATATCGGAAAAAGCGCATCATTTTTTTTGTGAGCGAATAGGGAAATATTTAAAAATATTGCCCATGATCAACCATAACCACTTATCGAGATGCACTAGTTGATTTACTTGATCGGGTCTCCGCATGGTGCGTGCGACTCCAAAATATTTCCGTGTTTATTTAGTGTCTCTAATTAACACTGCAAGAATTACCAATACCGGCTTCGCAAAAGAGTGTTCGTGCCCTTTTAGAGACCCGAACCAATAAACTCTGGCAGCGATCGCCAGTCAGTACAAAAGTCAACCTGCAGCCTCCCAGAGCCCGCAGCAGATATCTGTTAGTGCTGAGCTACCATCGGCTCTGCACTTGTAGCGCCAGCGATGTTGCGAAGGCAAGAGCGAAGATTCTGCTCGCCACGGTGAGCCGGAACACCAGCCGACAGCGGCCATTACAGTACTCCTGCCAGACCACACGCCTGCTCTGGCCGCGGTATTCATAGCTTAAAAAAGTCGCATGGTCATGTTCGGACACATCAACATACGTGGACATGCGGGGACACGTGGCTTCGGTGGCTGAAAGTTTCACACAGGCAACAGCCGTGGTTCCCACATTCGTAATTTCGAAAGCTCCGCTGGTCCCGTGCAAAATTGGTTTCCTCTCCGCGCATTGCAGGCATGAGTGCCTCTTTGAAGATCGGGGCCCTTGTGTTCTTGATGAGCCTCCTGCGCGCGTTCGCTTCCGTCTTGTTTAAATTCACGTTAGGGGCGCGACGGTGCCGAGCCCCGTCCTCCCAGCGCTACCATTGCTTTACGTCTAGCTTCAACCTAGATTCCTCGGTAAATTCCCGGGGGGGGGGGGGGGGGGGGGAGGGGGGGGGTCCCCGACTCTTTACTTGGACGTTCATCTTCCATTTATATAACGTTTACAGTTTGACCGCCTCTGGAAGAGCTAGGTTGTGCAACCCCAGCTCGTCGGCTAACCTGGCCCGCTGAGTTCTGTGGGCACAGCACCCATCGAGCCTGCCTATTCATAATGGTTTGCCCACAGCGGCAACACCAAAGTTCTCAAAACTGGTAGTTCACCTGGGTTTTAGGTATCAGTGGATTAATCCCAACTTCATCAATGCATCGACAATGAGGAAACAGCGGGTCGAGGTAGGAATCGCTGACAAAACACTCAAAATGAACGGAGCCGATTGTCGTTACGGCGAGCGCAGAGTCAGTGAAGTTCTTTCGTGGATGGCCCGCGCAGCCGCGTAAAGGGGAGGCGAGCGCACAAAGGAAGGGTCAAGGAGCTCTTGAGCTTTTATCATTGCTGCTGGGCGATGAAGGCACTGTACTTTGTTACATTCACCAACTAGACGACGGAGATGTGGTATGAAAGTCCTTCGAAATCGTGGTTCCAAAGAAGCTACAGAAACAGTTTGTGTGCTACTTTAGGGACTCAAGGCTTACAAGGCGGGGCAGCAGAAGAAGAATTATAATAGACTGTGTCATGTTGCGATGTTGCCAGCCATGAGGAAAGATATATTGAGCTATTCTCGCGCTTGCGTTTATTTTCAAGTAGCTAAAATGCACGCACGGAAAATAATGGTTTCATAAAGCCTTTGAAAAGCAGCTATCCGTGGCACATTATAGCGTGTAACATAATCCGAAGACAACGCCGAGGACGCACATCCAACATGTGAACACCATGCTGATTTTTAGGCCCGGTTGCCTGAGCTGGCTGCCGGAACAAGGACTACCGAGAACCTTCCACAGAATTGACACTTCATTATCTATACATAGGAAAAGGGATCGAATTCCAACTAGAAAATGCACTGAGTCAAGCAACACCAGATAGCTCGCTTCGCTATAACAGTACTCGGATAGGTTGCTTGAGCGCCTGAAGGTAGCCCAGCGCACATCTCGGAAAAACATCAACGTGGCTGATCTTGCACAGACAAGTAGTATAAAAAATGCCGTCGGCACCTCTTGTACGACATAGATTCCCTAGTACTATGGAGAACAACCAACTTGGCAAAGGTGCAAACGGTTACCACACTGTGCTCGAACACAAAATGCAAGGGTCGTACCGAATCAAGGCGTTTACAATTCTGCTTACGTATGAGATGAAGTTGCTGGAGAGCAAAGAGCTGGGGCTTCTTGTGCACAAATGCCATCTCAATGCCTTACAAATTCGCATAGGCGAATATGAACAGGTCATCGCAGAAGCAGAAACGCGGAGGTCTTTCAAACGACAGCGATAGGGCACCCACCCATTTCTACGACCTGAGGCTGTGGTAGTAGCATCCCATTGGTGTCATTATGTTACACCACAGAGCAGTATGTTAAGCAGAATACTCAATTATTCTAGATTTATTGCACCATTGGCATAGCTGTTGGAGTTGTGGGTTCAGGCCAGGGCTGTGCGAGGCCTGCGTGCGTCTGCCGAGCAGCGTTCCCTTCTGGTGCGATCCGGGAGTAGTTCGAAGAGTCCAGTGGTACTGCTAGACTAAGGGCAGGCGAGGGGGTTATTGTGCGCACCCACATAGACTTCAGGGGCGTCGTGATCTTCTCGCAGTGCTGTGACCCCTGCGTGGAGGCTTCGGTCGGCAAAGAGCCTCGCAATTGCTCGGGGGCTCATGCGTTTCCGAACGCTCGCGCCCCAGGCTAGCCCTGTTCATACGCACTAATTATAATGTTCTGGCGGGAAAACAGCGATCTGGAACGGGGGGCTGCGCTGGTTTACCGGTAACACGTTCCTGTGGATGCCCACGCATGTGCCACAGCACCCGATGTGGCACACTGCCCCACCTTCCTGGATCTCGGCACTCGCGCTGCCGCAGAGGGCCACCTCAGACGCCCACCAAAGGTTCACATGCAATATGACCGCGAGGACAGTCCGAAGAGAGTCAATCCACCCCGAAGCCAGTCCAGTGAATGAAAATGAGCGAAAGATGGGAGATACCTGGCGCCCCTCTCCGCGAGCTCTCCCCGCTCATACTTCTCGTAGCCAAAACTGCCACCAAGTTGGTAGAACTAGGGTCAGCGTCGCCCGAAGGCCGCGCGATTGCATGCAAGTGCCAGTTCAGGGGGGGGGGGGGCTTTGCGTGGAAACGTGATTGCGTGATTGGGCTGCTCTCTATATTTCTATTTCCGAGAATGTTGTAAGCAGCCGGAAGACCGACGACAAATTCTACCGTGTGTTTGAGTTTAAAGTGCCCTGGTGTGAGTAAAAAAGCTCTCTAGCAGAAGCAGAACTGCAGTGTGCCTTATTCAGGGCATGCGTAATGGGGAATCCCACAAAGTTAAGATGAATAATTCGAACGTACTGATGAGACAACATGACTACAACATTCAACTCAGTAAGAATAACGAAACGATAGAACAGGTAGAAGAATATAACCGACTGAAAGAATATCACTGCTCACCCCGACCACGAGACAGAAATCTGCTTAAGGAGGGTCATGGCCTGGAGTTAACGCATGAAACACTGGGAATTAATGAAAAGTACGCTACCTGTTGTTCTTAAAAAAGCAGTATCCAACAAATGCATCCTACTCGTAATGACATAGAGTGCCAACAGATAGACAGACAATGAACTTTATTGGAAGTGCGAAAACACCACGAATTACTATGCAACTGAAAAGAGAATTTAGGCCTTCTTGACGAACCATGCAGCGAAAAATGCTAGTAGCAGCACTTAGAGACAGGAAGAGAACTTTCCGAATCTGGGCCAAAACTCCAGTAGATCAAAGCACATTTCAAGTAAAGCAAAGGATGTGGAGACGGTTTTCATGTAGTGAGACGAAGTGGAAAGCAGTGGATCACCATGGTAACAGGTCGATGTCGGGACAGGGGTGAAGAAGAAGGGTAATGAATAATTCCAGGAAGGACTGCATAAAGAAAATCAGGGAAAACATTCGGCTCGAGCAGCCTAAGACAGAAACGGTCGGAGGTCACCAGAAGTAGCCTTCATCCTGCAGAGGGCCTAAGTTGGCCTTAAGAATGTCTTGTTGCGTCGCGGAATATGGGCAACGTCAAAATATAAAATGAAGCTGTCTGTAGACCCGATAAACCCAAGCTAAACTGAGAAACTGAACAAGCGTGGGCGCACTTCTAGCACAATTATAACACTGCTTTTCACGAAGTTGTTCGCCTTCGCCTTAACCTTGAGTGCGAAGTTGTTCAACTTCGCCTTCAGTGAGTACGGCGGGATCGACGGCAACATGTCTAAGCCACTCATCTGTTTCGTGCAGGGCTTCATGCTCTCTGTGACCAGCATCTTCCCACAGTCTACATCAGCCGGAACCCTGCTGTTTTTGCACCAACTGCGTTACATCGACGAACCATAAGGACAGTCTTCTGCGCAGACGCAGGGCATTATCACCCCGCAAATACTGCCGGGCGGCGCTGGAAGTGGGACGTCAGCAGTCCCGTTCCTATAAGGCGCTCGTGCACAACTTCGCCTTCAGTGGGTACGGCGGGATCGACGGCAACATGTCTAAGCCACTCTTCTGTTTCGTGCAGGTTAGTTGTGTCTATAGCTCATTTAAACGCGACTGTCGTTATTTGTTGATTCTGCCGTGCCCACGGAAGTGTTGTGAGAGTGCCTATGATTGTTTTTGTGTTCTTGAATTATTATTATGTGGTGACGTGGAACTCAATCCCGGCCCGACTACCGAGGAATTGTTGGCTAAACTTTTAGAAAGGGCAAAATCTTCTACGCAGCGAAGTAGCAGACCTGAAAAAAATACTGAAGGAATGATAACCGATATTACACGTAGGATTCCTGAAATGGAAGAACATGTGGCGGAAGTAAACTCGAAAACTGCTAGGTTGAATGACCTTGACAACCTCGTGAAAATGCACAGAAATCGATTGACTTCCATGCTAGAAAATTAACTGATCTTGAGGATCGACGGAGGCGTTCCAATTTAATCGTTTTTGGTATCCCCGAGGAAGAACGCGAAACCGACTCAGAACTTAGGGAAAAGATTATTTCTAAAATTTTTAAAGACAAACTGGGCTTGCAATGCAAATCTATCGCCAGAATTCACAGGCTTGGCAGAACAGGACCTAAACGCCCGGTTATCTTGTATTTTCAGTACTTCGCTGAGAAACAAGCAGTTTTGAAAAATTGCGGCAATCTAAAGGGCCCTAAAGTTAACGTGCGGAATGATTACTCAAAACAAACGGTAAGGCGGCGAAAGTTCCTTTGAGATAGCGCGAAAGCCGATAAAGCGGAGGGTGAAAAGGCTTTTTTGGTACATACGTTGCGTATTGGCAATGACATGTTTTTTGGAATGATGCGACGAACACGCGTGAAATAATAAGCCCTCGAAGTAATCCAGAGCTAGTTAGGGACGGTACCGATAGCACAATTACCGAGAGCCAGCCAAACGAGTCATAAACTGCTACCCAAAACAGGTTAGACTAATCAACATAAACGCTCGCAGCATTGTCAACAAAATCTACCAACTTGAAGTGCTACTCTTACCCACAATCCGCACATTGTTGGAATAACAGAAACTTGGCTACATGGTGAAATTCGTGATGAAGACTTGGTTCCCCCTGCTTACAAAATTTTTCGAAAGGACAGGTCAACCAGGGGGGGGGTGGAGTTGCCGTCCTGATTAAAAGTAGCATTCAAGACACCTGTTTGTCCGAAGTAGCGGACAATGATTGTGTATGTCTTAGGCTTTCAATGTTTGGCTGTTCTTTTGTCTTGTACGCGGTTTACAGAGCACCCAATGCTGCACCTGATTGTTTGGTGAATTTACAAGCTCATATGCTAGCATATATCAATCAAAAAGTAATTATCGCAGGCGACTTTAACTATCCTGACGTCAATTGGAGCAAATTGAAATCTCAGTCCGATCCTGTAGGTTCTGGTGTGCTGCTAGATATTATGCTTGACCATAATGTTACCCAAGTTGTTCAACAACCTACTCGTATAAATACCTCCTCATGCTCTTTACTTGACCTTGTTTTTATTCCCCGCAAGATCACTGAGTGTAACGTTTCTGTAGAGCCTGGTATTTCTGACCATGAAATGGTTCACGTTTCCTTTTCGGTGCGGATAGATCTGTGAAATCGGCCAATGCTCATGTGACTGTTAAAGATTTTTGCGCTGTGACGACGCCAGTGTGGTAAATTGCCTCGAACAGCATTTTCCTGATTTCCACTGTGATGACGTTACTCTGTTGTGGGATAAATTTAAGCAACTGAATTTGTTTTATGCATGGAGCGATTTATTCCTCCCAAAGACAAAAAAACCACAAAAGGCACGCCATGGATGACTCGGTCAATTATACACCTGAAGCGGAAAGCCAAACGGCTCAGGAAAAAACGTGCCGCCCTTGGCATTATCTCCCAAGTTCGTGTCTCCTTTTCAGAAGCCATTAAGCAAGCTAAAAGCTTTTGCTTTAACACTACCTTGCTCAACTTTATTAGTGAAAATCGTCAGAAGTTCTGAGACTTTGGTAGAGAGCGTAAACCCACTATTAATCAAATTTCACTGAATGACCATGCGATAGTGAACCCGGTCGCTATTGCACATCAATTTAATGAATATTTCCAGAAGTGTTTTTTCCTCTTCTTCTTCCTTCGCCCAAACCACTGAAATTCGCTTTCCATCTCCAGACGTTAGTTTTCTTTCCTGGATGGATGTCCTCAATTTGCTCCTGCGACTTAAAGTCAACTCCTCACCTGGTCCAGAAAACATACCAAGTGCGTTTTTGCGGCGCTATGCAGAAACTGTGGCTAAATTTCTAGTAGTGATATTTCAATCTTCAATCAAATCAGCATTCTTGCCAATTTATGGGAAATTGGGCCGTGTTTTGCCGATTTTAAAAAAGGGTGACCCCCAACTTATTCCGAACTATCGACCGATTTTTTTTGACCTCCTCCTGCTGTAAAATGCTGGAACATATAATTGCAACATGCATTACTAACTTTCTTGATGAACATCACATCATATCACCATTTCAGCATGGTTTCAGAAAAGGGTTTTCTACCGTCACTCAACTTGTTTCTGTTGTTCATTTCTTTGCATCTGTCCTTGATAAGGCTGGCCAGGTTGACGTCACCTTTTTAGATTTCCGCAAGGCTTTCGACCGTGTTCTTCATGATAAATTGATTCACAAACTGCAGCTCACCGGACTTCCAAATTACCTAATTGCATGGGTAGCGGCTTACTTAAGGGACCATAGACAGTATGTTGACGTAAACCTGCGATCTTCCGACTTTCATCCTGTAAATTCTGGAGTCCCGCAGGGTAGTGTACTGGGGCCCTTGCTTTTTTAATTTATTGTAATGATATAGTAGATGTCACGCATGACTCAGTCCAAATCCGTCTTTTTGCTGACGATAGCATTCTTTTTTCTAACATTCAGTCCCAAAATAATCAGCTCGCTCTAAACGCGGCGCTTAGGAATGTTCTTGCGTGTTGTAGTAAATGGGGTATGTAACATAAGCTGGACAAATCGGTCTTTCTTAAAATTTCAAACAAGAAAAGCCCCATCTGTTTCAATATTCTGTGTCAAATCATCCTTTAAATAAAGTTATTGAATATAAATACCTTGGGATAACATTAACAAACACCCTAAGCTGAAATACACACATTGCTAATGTAGCATCGTCCGCTTTTCGCAAGTTGTACCTTTTAAGGCATAAACTTAGCGAAGCTCCACCTCAGTTCAAGCTGTTAGCGTACAACACACTCATACGACCGAAAATGAAATACGCGTGCGTTGTTTGGGACCTGCATACAAAAAAGAACATTAACTCGAGAAAATTCAGAGACGTGCAGTGGGCTTCAAATATTCAGTATATGGTAGAAATGTCTCAGTTACAAAAACAATGCAAAACCATAGGATTGTAACCTTGGAATCACGAGGAAAGTTTATTCGCCTTAAGTTTCTTTATTCTGTTAATAACGGCAGGCTCGATCTTGACCCCTCCGACTTCGTGACCCCTCTATCAACGTTGCGTACTCGTCATTCACACGCGTTATCTCTCACGCCGTTTTAAATGCAGAACATTTCTGTAACTCACGATCTCACCCGCGTTGACGTCCGTAGTCGTAGTCCGCACCCCTCCCCCTACACTATATATAAAAAATACTACCCGGCGCCTGGTTTCGATCCCTTGACCCTGAGGGCGGAACGCAATGTACATGGTGCTCTACCCACTGCGCCACAAAGCCGACACAGAATGGGAGGCTACGAACGCGCCTTATATCCTTGACTCATTCAAACTACGTCAAGAAGCTGCTGATACAACGCATTCACTACCACCAACTCCCCAAACACTAAACGTTAACGCAATACACCCACCCCCTATGCGACGCATTTACTCGAGTCCCCCTCGCGGGGAGATGGGCCCAATTTCTTGCCTCTGACCGATTTCTTCAAATTTTCCTTCTTCCCGCGAACAGTCAACGATTGGAATAACACTTCTGTAGAGGACCTGCTATCAGTAGAGCGCCTTGAACGCAATGTTAAAAATGGATACCTGTCATGCTTTAATCGTCATAACCACTTTTCTGCGTATTGTTTTGCTGACCGCTTTGTTTTATTTCTTCACTGTTCTGACCCATTGTTGTTCCTTTTGTTTTGTCATTGAGTTACTGATACTACCGATGTCTTGGCTCATCTTGTGTATTTTTCAGTATGTACACAAGATGCTTTTGATGTTTTGTGTGTGTGTGCGATGTATGTACCCCTCGTGCTCGGGCTTATGGCCTGCAGTATTTCTTAAATAAATAAATAAAAATAAATAAAACAAAGTGTAAGAGGAACTCAACATGACACTCATTGGTCTGTTGAGTGATCGGCCTAGCTCGATTGATGTTATAACTTGAATTTTAGTAGGTTATTGGGACTTGTTAGAAAGTAAGAATAGAAACTGAAAATTTATAAGGTGAACTCAAAAGTGCCTGTTGAGTAGGTGCAAAAAACTTTCAAGCGTTATTTGTCGTTCCCAAAGAAGGACTTATTTCAATATTTCCCCTTCACGTTAATTAATATTTATCGAGGTCTTCAGGACCACCTGTAGAAAAATATTTTTACACTTTGGTAAGATATCTATGAACGTTTTTTGGAAAGCTCGATAGAACGAGGCCAGACGGCACAAATCACGAGTGTGCTTCATTTATGGTAAACTGGCTCGCCAAAGTAGTTCCTAAGCAAACAATGGCAGCATCCCCACTTTGTGATGATGATGATGAGGGTGCGAAATATGGGTACTCGAAATGACATCCAAGTTGATCCCCGAGTGACATCCTATTTCGATTTTGGGCTGTCCGATTTCGTAATATGCTCTCATTCGATTTGAGCCATTAGTTGCCCCTCAATTATATCGTAAATCGCTTGATGGTGGTATGTGTATGGATGAACGGAGATTGAAATTGGGAAGTCCTAATGCGCACCGCACCGTTACAGGCAAGAGATTAATGCGTACACTTTTGTGAACTAACTCACGGTCGTAGCACAATTGGTAAGACGACAGACATTAACTCTGTCTTATCTACCAGACACAGGCTCGAATCTTGTCGGTGCATCGTGTGATTTGTTGCGATAGTAAATACTATGCGCACAGCCGCGGACGGACATTGTGCGGTCCTGATGTATTCTGTACCCAATATATACCTGATCTATCATTTGTCGCTCCCACTACCTCTATTCTCTAAAAATCCTTATGATCCGCAATACAAGTGGGGCATTTAATATTGTATCTTAATTGTCATTCATTCTCCGTAGGAGGTTTGTGGACTAGTTGGTATTGACTATCGAAAGTCGCCCAAAATTATCGTGTTCCACCACCGGTTTTTCAATAAAAAGTATTGCGTTTGCACCGTACGCGCAGCGACGAATGCCGCCACACATCACTTGTTCCTGAAGAGATTTTGTAGCGAAAGCTCTCCCCGACCTAATGTAACCACTCATCGTCTTGCAATGACCATACGCTAACGGTGGGCAGCCTTCACATGTCTTTCTTATCGTTTTCTTGCTCAGAGCATGGTTGCTCAGGGCGCCACGTGAGTAGTCGCGGTGAAACCGACTGCTACGCCTTTTCGCCAAGGCTTGGGCTGGGACCTCTAAGCATGCAGTTCAGCGCGACCGTACGAGGTTGTTAGCGAGGGTAAATCGACTTATATATACAGACACTGCATTCACTGAGTATGCACGAACGATAACTTGTGAAACGGCCGATGAACGGACAAGAAATCGCAGTTTTCACAACGTTTGGTTTCTTGGTCTCATCATCGAGTGTGTGCCGGCTGGGCGGTCGGTGTGTGCACGTCAGCACAAGCGGAAGGTGTAATGTATTTGTAATTGGATAAAACTACATGGGAGGCTGCGAAACGTATAGCAACGGCAAAAATTCCACAGGACAATGTGTGAATAGTACTTTTCTTTCCTTCCGATAACTATGTACGTTTAGTAGTCCTAAAACGGCCTCATTGTGTAAAACTCGACTGCATGCCACGAGGGCTATCTCGGGAATGGAGGTTGTCAACACCACATTTTTCGACTGAATAGGAATGTAGGGTTTTCACATTAAAAAAATTGCAACTCCGCGTATGTACGATTAAAAAAAAACAAATCTAAGAACTTAAAAACCCTATTTTGCAGGCTGATTGGGTGCAGCCAAGGGCATTATTGAGGGACAAACTACAACTAAATAGGATTTCGTAACACTGTAGTTTTGTGTATAAAAATATTTCACGTAATAGTATTTTGTTATTTACAAAAGCTAATTATATTTAAAACGACAACAAAGACCAAAAAATATTAACTAAATATTTAAACAATAAAAAATTTTTGTGTTCCTTAAGAAGTGTCAATTATTTCAAAAAAAGACGCGTGTAACAAGGCATGCGTATTTTAGCATTAATAAAATATGTACGCATTTAGCAGGTACTAAGGTTGCCATTTGAAAACATTTTGAGGTTTCCAATTAGAAAAAAACAAAATCTTTTTTAATAATTGTTATTTATTTGAACAATCTAACTGTCCTTCCGAACCCTTTCCGTACCAGAGTAGATATGTGATATATTGCCTTACATAGTTATGACGATGTGGAATATTGCGAGTGCCATCTTACAGATTAGTTTGTTAGGGGGCGATTTTACGAAGTAGCTCAAATGCCGTGTTTGCAACACTCATGGCAGGTGTCTGAAATGTAGGGGATAGGAGCAAAATATTTGACCTCTGATGGACGCTTTCTTGCAAATAATATTGAATGACAATAGTATTCTCCTCTGCTGTCCCTGCGACGTATACATGCCTCTCCCCCTCTCAAATCCCATCTTACTCATCCCACTAGAAACGTGGTGACTTTTCCTAAGTGATTTCAATTTGAGTGTTTTTTACAGCTTGTGATCCATCTGTTGGATCCTTGTGAAAGTATGTCACTCGAAAGTCCACCACGCGGTTTTACCCTGGGCACGAGCTCGTGAAACCTTTTGGGGTCGAAATATTGTTTTTAAACATTGTTTACTTGTTGGCAGAGGTAGCACACACACTCGCACACGCACACGCACACACACACACACACACACACACACACACACACACACACACACACACACACACACACACACACACACGCACACACACACAGCCACACCCACACACACACATTGAAGAGGCGAGTATTGGCAGAGAATGGTAGCGTTCCAGGGGACGGTATTCAGGTAAGCACTAAGAGGACTAGCCGAAGCGATGATCACAATATAGGGAGCTAGCAGAGATCGTGGCACGTGCTCCACGAGGCCGGTGCTATCTCCGTGTCGTCTTCACAGCCCCCATTCACTACAAACCCATTGTCGGGAACCGCGGGGTAGCAGTGCAGCGCAAGAGAGAGAGTACCAGCATGGCAGGCTTTTCGAATCGAACTGCCTGTGCGTGCTCATGCACCCAGCACGCGCAGCTCGTCCCTTTATTGTCGTCGTCTTTAATAGCCAGCACCTTGGCGCCGGATAAGAGCGCTGACAAAAAGGCGCTACAGGGCCCCCCGCCCAGACGGAATGTCGAACCTCACGTGACGGCGAGGCCGATGAGCGTTGGATTTGGGGGCGAGGAGTTGAGTGTTTATGCCTGTGATGTCTGAGCGGAGTTCGTTGGGTGGCGTCTCGAGGTAGGCCGGTTTGAGGCGGTCCAACGAGACGACTTCTTCTCGGCCATTCAACAGTATGGTGGTGGACTTCTGGGTCTTGTTAAGGACACGGTACGGCCCGTCGTAGGAGGGAGTAAGAGGCGCCTTTACAGCGCCTCGCCTGAAGGAAACGTGTGTGGAAGACGCCAAGTCGGGATGCACAAAGATGCGGTGGTCAGAAGACCGAGGCGGGACCGGTCGCAGGTGCTGCATGCAGTCCTGTAGGCGTTGGAGGTACTCAAGCGGCTGGGGCGAGGAGGCCGAAGGGACGAACAAGTCCCCAGGAAGCCGCAGGGGTGCGCCGTAGACAAGTTCAGCAGTTGAACAGCCGAGGTCGCGACGAAGGCCGGCACGCAGGCCAAGAAGCACTACGGAAAGGTGATCGACCCAGTGTTGTCGATCCAGACGTGCAGTGAGAGCACTTTTTAGCTGGCGATGGAGCCGCTCAGCGATGCCGTTGGCACATGCATGGTACGCCGTGGTATGGCAGTGTTTTGTGCCAAGCAAGCGGCTAAGGCAAGTAAACAGAGTACACTCAAACTGCCTGCCTCGATCCGAGGTAACAATGCCAGGGCATCCGAAACGGCAAACCCATGCCTGCCGAAACGAAGGCTTTTGCGACAGTTTCTGCCGTGTTGTCCGGAATCGGTACGGCTTCGGGCCAACGGGTAAAGCGGTCAACCCTTGTCAGAATGTAGCGGCAATCACGAGAGGGAGGAAATGGCCCGACCAAATCCAGATGCACGTGGTCAAAGCGAAAGCTAGGTGGCAAAAAAGGCTGCGCAGGAGTCTTCGTGCGGCGGGTCACCTTGGCTGTCTGAAAAGCGAGGCACGAACGGGCCCACTGGAGGACATCAGCATTGATGCTCGGCCAGACGTACCGCTGTGTAAGGATGCGCTGAGTGGCTCGGATGCTGGGGTGGCAGATGTCGTGGAGCGAGTGAAAAACAGCACGACGAAAGGCAGCCGGAACGAAGGGTCGAGGCGCCGCCGCTGACATGTCACACCACAGTGAGCCAGAAACCAACGGATGAGGCATAAGTTGTAGACGGAGGGAACCCGGCCTGGTCCCGGAGTGCTTTCAGCTCAGGGTCTTCAATTTGCGCCTGAGGTAGGCGTTCCCAGTCCACAGCAGATGCAGCACTGCCGATGGAGGTAATGCGTGAAAGTGCATCAGCAGCCGCGTTGTCGGTACCTTTGATGTGCAGAATGTCCGTCGTAAATTCCGAAATATAGGCGAGCTGACGGAGCTCCCGTGCGACGTATTTGGAGGAGTTTGTACGGATAACGCACGCCAGAGGCTTATGGTCCGTGAGAACGTGAAAGGGCTGGCCCTCCAAAAAGTTCCGGAAGTGCTGGAAGGTGGCGTAAATGGCGAGCAGCTCACGACCAAAAACGCTGTAGCGCGTCTCGGCAGGTTGGAGCTTCCGAGAGAAGAAACCCAGCGGGTACCACTCGGAGTCCATTCTCTGCTGGAGAACAGCGCCAATTGCAACGCTGGAAGCATCCACCATGATGCGAGTGGGGACGTCGATTCTAGGGTGGATGAAAAGCACCGAATCGGCGACGACTTGTTCAGCAGCGCTGAAAGCCGACTGAGCTTCGGGAGACCAGGAAATCGCGGATCAGGAGCTCTAGGTTGCGCAGAAGCTCAGTCAGTGGATGCAGAAGTTCGGCACAGTGGGGTATAAAGCGTCGCGAGAAATTCACCAGGCCCATTAACTCACGAAGCGGGCGGAGGCAGGTAGGTTAGGGGAAGCAATTCACGGCTTGGACGTGAGAGGGAAAAGGGCGAATTCCTTGCGCCGAGATGTGATGCCCCAGGAACCCGAGCTCGGAAGCCCCGAAGACGCATTTCTGGGCGTTGACAACCAGGCCAAATTGTTGAAGGCGGTCAAAGAGTTGTCGGAGGTGACGCTCGCGATCTTGTGGAGTGGGATTCGCGACGAGGATGTCGTCAATGTACGCAAATACAGCCGGAAGGCCGCTCGTCACCTCGGCAATGAACCTTTGAAATGTTTGAGCTGCGTTGCGTAGCCCAAAGTGCATGCGCACATACTCAAACAAGCCGAAAGGTGTAGTGATGGCCGTCTTCGGGATATCGGCAGGCTGGACGGGGATTTGGGGATACGCCTTGACAAGGTCCACTTTGCTAAAGATTGTGTACCCTTCCAAGTGGCTTGTGAAATCCTGGATGTGGGTAGGGGATAGCTGTCGTGGACAGTCTGAGCGTGAGCGCCCGGTAATCGCCGCACGGACGCAGTCTCCACTTTTATTCAGAACCATATGCAGTGGAGACGCGTGGTTGCTGGACGATGGGCGGATAATACCGAGTTCCAGCATGTGCTCGAATTCACGTTTAGCAGTCGCCAGACGCTCACCGAAGAGGCGGCGCGGCCGAGCTGCGACTGGTGGACCACGCGTGACGATGTGGTGGGTAACGCTGTGCTTGGGCGGCTGCTTTAAGTTGCAGGGTCTCGTAACCTCAGGGAAGTCTTCGAGGATTCTTGCGTACGGGCATGAGGGAAGCAGCGTGCGGATGCCAGTTGGAGCGACAGTAGACAGTACGCCCAGGATGGAAAGGCGTGTCTTGCTGTCAATCAGGCGATGGTGACGCATGCTGACGTCGAGGTCAAAATGGGTGAGGAAATCGGAGCCGAGGATGGGCTGATTGACGTCGGCTACTACGAAGACCCACCGGAAGGCGCGCCGCAACCCGAGGTCGAGGGTGAGGGACCGCAGACCATACGTGGCGATAGAGGTAGAGTTCGCTGCACGAAGCGTAGGTCCAGGTGACTTAGAAGTACGCTCATCCTTGGTGGCTGGTAATACACTGACCTCAGCACCCGTGTCCACAAGGAAGCACAAAACAGAAATGCGATTCGTGACGGGAAAAAGGCGGCCAGGTTGTAATGCGAGGTCACATGCCGCCATCAGTGATCTCGCGTCGCGTTTCCCGACCAGCTGCATGGGGAAGTGCAGTGACGGGCGCGGTGCTGGAAAGTGCGATGGTACCAGCAGATAGACGACCTTCGAGGGCTGCGCGAGAAAGAACCGCCTGGGGAAGACGAACGACGGCTAGGACGTGGGGAGGAGCCGCATCGGCGATCAGGGGATGTCCGAAGCGCTTCAATGGAAGCGGCAAGTTGATCGATCCGAGTCTCTAAGCGGGACACGGCCGATAACTCTGCTGTCGAAGCGAGGCTGGCGACGGAGGGAGAAGTCGCGTCGTGAACTCTATCAGCAAGCTCGGCGGCGCGGTCGAGGCTCAAGTCCCCTGCAGCAGCTAAAACGATGCGAGTGGACTGTGGCAAGCGCTGCAGAAAGAGCTACTTTAAAAGCGCACCGTTTGAGTCCACGTTGTCCGCGCCCACGAGCTGTCGCATGCTGTTGAGTAGTTGGGAAGGGCGGCGATCTCCAAGCTCTTCGTGGGTGAGCAGGTGCCGGAGGCGCGCGCTCTCGGACGCCGTAGTTCGGTCCAGAATACTCTGCTTGAGCCGCTGGTACGGAGCATCGTTCAAAGGTGCACCGATGACGTCTGCCACTTCATCAGCCACCTCAGGAGGCAGGTTGCAAAGCAAGTGGCGAAACCTAGTAGTCTCCGAGGTGACGCGGTGCAGATCGAAGACGGCTTCGACCTGGGCGAACCAAACGTGCGGGTTCTTGCGCACGAAAATGGGTAGACGGAGCTGTAAGACTGCGACGTCCGGCGGCCGCGAGGAAGCGTCAAACAAAGGAGGGCCCGATGACGCGAGGTTGCTGGGGTCGGTCATGTCTTAGTCCGGAGTCACCACTGTCGGGAACCGCGGGATAGCAGTGCAGCGCAAGAGAGATAGTACCAACGTGGCAGGCTTTTGGAATCGAACTGCCAGTGCGTGCTCATGCACCCAGCACGCGCAGCGCGCTCTTATTGTCGTCTCTTTAAAGCCAGCAATGCGGCGGATAAGAGCGCGACCAAGGGCGCTTACAACACCCATTATTCGTGGCCACCGTATAAGAGAATACCCACACGGGGCATTGTGCGTCCTTCGGAGTGTCTGATAGCATACTCTAAATGTGCATCTTTTGCACTAATATATATATATAATCTATATATATATATATAATATATATAATATCATCTCTATAGATATATATATATATATATATAGATATATCTTAGAGGATTCTCTATATCTTTCGATATCCTCTCGTCTCTCTCTCCGTATCTTATCTATAAATGTATCTACATATATCTATATACAAGAGAAGAAAAACTCGCAAGGAAAATCACGATTGTGCCTATGTTTCAAAAGGGCGCTCCCAGTGCATCCCTCGCCTGGCAGTCAGGGTTCTTAGTGGTCATGACCCCAGGTGAAAGAGAGGGAAAGATGGGAAGGGCAATTGAGCATGATTGTTTTCGGAGTGTGTCGGGGGAGAGATTGAGGGGCCCGAAGGTTGTAGTTTAAGCCGCGAAAGTCACAGAATACTGGTGGTTGATATTCCATTTTCACGAAATTCCACGAATATCAACCTTTCCACCAATCCACGAATATCAACCGCAGCTGCCTTCCGTGACCAACTTCGCGGCTTAAACTATACAACTTCTTGGCCCCTCAATCTTCCCCCGACACACTCCGAAACCACTCAGCTTGCTCAATTTCCAACCATCTTTCCCTCTCCTTTACCTGGGGTCCTACCCTGATAACCCTGCTGCCAGCGAGGGATTGCCCTGAGGAAATAGTTCCTCTGAAATCAGGCCAAATCGTGCTTTTCCTTGCGAAAGTTTTCTTCTCTTGTGTTTTGCATCTTCAAAGTTGTACTCTCCCTATATGATATATATATAGATATAAAATATAAATTATATATAGATATTATATATATTTATATCTATCATATATATATATATTATATATATACTATATACTCTAACTCTTCTATATATATATATATCTCTATATATTATATATATATCATATATATATATAAATATAAGAGCGAAATAAGAATTGGCAGTCAAGAAATCCCCGGAAAGCAAAGGGGAAGATGTAGTTGGTCAAGATAAAGGATTTGTAAAATGAGAAAGTGGTGACAAAATGCCCGCCGGGTGGGATACGAACCCACGAACTCCAGAATACCGGTCTGGTGCGATAACCACTACGCTTTCGCCGGGGCTGTTTCCCCACCATTTTCTCGGGTATTTATGTTAAGGTATTTTTTGTTTCCTGCACTTGGGGGTGGTAGCCAGTGCCACTCGGACTACTCGAGGTGAAGGGGACCTTCTTTTAAACCCCCGGGTCATGACTCGAGTGTCTACGACATGTAAAGAGTGGTCGACCAGCGTTGAACCCTCTTAAGCCACCTTTGGCACCAAAACTGCCAGAGCAGAGGCCCTCGCTATGCTTGTAGCGAATCAGAAATGGGGAATGAGGGGCTTCGTGAATTAAGACAGAATGAGGGTTGGCAGTCAAGAAAACCTGGAAAGGAAAGGGGAAATGCGTTGAGTTATAAAAAGATATTAAGAATTTTTTGAGTCAGAGAGAAAGTGGTGAAAAATTCCGGCCGGGTGGGATCCCAACCCACGACCTCCAGAATACTGGTCTGGTGCGATAGCCACTACGCTACCGCCGGGGCTGTTTATATACATATAATGTAAGGGATATAGTTGACCCTCTGGTAGTAGACCGAACGTTGTTTATTGGCAGGAGCAGAAGGAAGGCGAGCGCAGCTACAAGCTTACAGACGATGGCCGAACACACGCGCCAAGCACCTACTGCCGTACTTCTTCTTCCACTGCTACCAGCGTGCGCGCATACCATCGCGCATAGATTGGCCACGATCGCATGGCACTCTTTCTTGATGGGGCGCATACCCGGATAAGCTGATGGCATTACAAGAGCTGCTCGTTATCCTTGCTACAATAAAATATATATATATATATATATATATATATATATATATATAATATATATATGGATGTGTGTGTGTGTTTAGCGAATCAGAATAGGAAATGAGGGGCTCGTTGAAACTAACACACAAATAAGAGTTGGCAGTCAAGAAAACCTCGGAAAACAAAGGGGAGGGTGTGGTAGGTCATTGAAATAGATAAAGTATTAGGAAAGAAAAAACAGAAAGTGGAGAACTCTGGAGGTCGTGGGTTCGGATCCCACCTGGCAGACATTTTTTCTCCACTTTCTTTCCAAATACTTTATTTCAATGACTTACCACATCCTCCCCGTTGTTTCCGAGGTTTTCTTGACTGCCAACTGTTATTTCTGTACACACACATATATAATTATATATATATATATACATATATAATTATATATATATATATATATATATATATATATATATATATATATATGAAGGGTATATACATGCTGAAATATATATATATTATATACAATTTCCATATATATATATATATATATATCGCTTTAATGTCAGAGTAGAAAGTGCCCTGATTCTGTCAATAAGCTTGCCACAGAGATCATAATTTAGCATGAATTGTGGAATTATTCATATTATTCTCAGAATACGCAAGCCAGCATGCGGATTTACAAAACGTAATCGTGATAAAGAATAGTCAAATTGCTTTAGTTATTATGTTCACTAAATCATAGAATTTTAGTTGCTACGAAAAACCGATTCCACACCCTTTCAACCACTCTTGAAAAAAGTTTTTAATATTTTATCGCCATTTAGTATGTGTACAACAGTTTTGACCCAACCGCAACAACAACAAAAAAAAAACACAAGTGTGGCCCCGTTGTAGCAGTTTGCACAGCTTTGAAGATGTTTAAAATGCAAAAAAATGTAGTATGTGTATTGAAGGTAACCTTTGATCACGACCTTTTAAAAATTCTATTTTTTAAATAAACACATAACAGAATGGGCATTATCCTGTTATTTTGGGTGATTTAGGAGAATTTTATTCCCATCAGTACTAACAAGAAATGAATGTTCAGGTGAATAACACTGATTGCTTGGTTGTATCGTAATCGTATATAAACTGGTAATAGCATACGAATATTGTTATCAAGATATGTAGGAGCCGCACTGCTTCGACGTTAGGTGTACGGCAGTGTATGCAGGCATTTTAAAGTAGCAGATGACTATTTTGTACCTCTTGGTGTTTAAAACATTATGAATGGACATATATTATTTATAACTGAAAACTGATTTTACACACTTTTAGCCCACCCCCCCAAAAAATAAGAGTGGTCTGTTGTAATTGCACACATAAATAAAAAAACGGTGTTGGAACACAAAAAAGAAATTCAACCACCTCCCGCCACACGAATCGCACCGATACAACGCTTTTTAGAACATTAGGTTTTCGCCACAAAATGTGACAAAATTTTTGTTGTGACATCAGCAATGGTGTCACCAGCTTGCAAAATTATTTCCGGCTTTATTAAGGATTAGAGGATGCCAAATCTTCAGTGTGTTCATTCAGAGTATTTTTTGTCTATACCTTTCAAACGTAATTCATTTTTACTGATAGGAGCAAATAACATAATATATGAAAAAATTGTGTTATCATCCAGTTTCACTCACGACCCGAGTCTTTAGTTTCATCAATACTAAAAATATTACAATTTCACGGGCTAACAGTGATGTATGTGCTCTGGGATTACTGTGTAACAATTGTGTGCAAAACAATAATTTTATCCCAGTATAAAGGAGCCGTACTGCTTCTAAGGAAAAGATAGGGCGGTAGACTTGAACATCTTTCTCAATATTTATGCTGGGAATGCTCAAAGCCAGTTATATATACCCTCAACATCGTCGTGGTGATGAAATACCAAGCACCCAATTTACACATTTTCCTCTCCATCCTGAGAACCCAGGGTGTGGCAGTCTGTGCATACTCTTTGTTGCCACACAAAAAAGGTGCAAAGCAACAAATGAGGTGCTAGAACCCCAAAAAACTGGTGACAGAAATCTCCAAACACGCTTAATACACCTATACAACTCTAATTAGGTGATAAAGATGCACAAATGCTTAGATTGTGAGTGCAACATTCACTTGTTCTGGACGCAATTCAACGTTTGGTTTATTTCTAAAGTAGGGGTGGGATCACGGTATTGGTTTCTTAGTAATGTCGTAAAGATTAGATTATTCTCCCCTCTGCGGAAACACAATGCACGGTATGGCCTCCGTAGGATAAATAGTGGCATCGCAAGTGTATGATAGTAGTATGATAGTAGGTTTGGGATTTATTACATATGTGGGAAATCTGTACATCCCGGTGTTCTCAAAATTGCAGAAATCTGTGATCGGCCTCCAGGATAACCCTTTCCATAAAGCAATAACGCAAGTGGGGCTAGTTGGTGACTGACGAAAACTTTTCCTCAAAGTCCCCGTATCCTTTGCAACGCTTTTAAATTACTAGAAAATACGACTTTGAATCTTTCGAATAAGACTATTTCGTCAGTAGTGCATTTCGCTGGAACTACACGTACATATGTTTGCTACCACAAACGCCACTATTCTAGAAAAAGGAGGAAACGTTCTAAATTACTTCTGAACTGTATAGTAAACATAACCTCGCGAGCTTCAAAGGAGCAATAAACTGTTCTTATTACTTGCCTCAGTGAGGCATTTATATGAGGTATTTTATCCGCAACGTAGCGGAATCGGTAAGAACACAATTCGTAGGATGCCGCACAGAGTCACATTCAGTGCAGCTGATGTACCTGCTTGACCACTAGATCAGCAAATTTTGTATGGTTTTCACGTGAGAAAAACTTTCCTATAACCAGTGACAATGTGGCGGATAAAGTTAACTTTAACACAGATTGAAGACGGGCCAGTTGATACATAACTGACCCATTAAACAGCCCTGGAGACAGGACTACAGAAAGGGCACACAGTCAGGGCGCTGACTAACTGAGCGTATTGTCACTGAATGGGCAAAAAATACGAAAAGAAAGACACATGAAGAAAGAAATAACAATTAAAGAATACAAAAAAACAACCAGTTCCAAAAAGTACAGTAGCCTTCATTACAAACACAATCACAGAAACTAGCACGTCTTGTACCAAAGCCCTACTTATCTATAGTATCACCAAGAAAGGGAATTTCTTTCCCCGAGATAGCAACAGAAGGAGCGCTGACCCAATCATGTTTCCGGGTGTGAATTTCCCAGGCCAAACTAGGAACCGGATGCGGCGAGAGATTAGAGAAACCTGGAAAATGCACACCCGTAAACGTGATTGCGTCAGCGTTCCTTCTGTTGCTCTGTCGGGCAAAGAAATTCACTTTCTTGGTGGTAATGTAGATAAGTAGGGCTTTGGCACAAGGCGTGCTAGTTTCTACGATTGTGTTAGTAGTGATAATAAACTCAGTTGTTAGTCAGCGCCCTGTCTGTGTGCCCTTTCTGTAGTTCTGTTTCAAGCGCTCTTTTATAGCTCCTAATTAACTTATATTTGCATTCTAAAGTGTGAGGTCAGTAATGACAGCAAGCCCAGGCTAAAACAACAATTTTGTTATAAGTGCTATGTGCGGAGGGAGGTGGTCTTCATGATGGATGGATCTTCGTGTACTCGTCAGCACATCGTAGGTCGGTGTCAACTTCGTGTTTTCTGTAGAAAGCAATCACGCAGGTTTGGCTGTCTTTCCAATTGTATCAAACTAATTTCTGCTATGAGTGACTTATTTCCGACGGACTGCAAGCCAAGTGCAACAAGTAGGTTAGCAAGTAATGGTGTTTTCTTCCTCCAGGAAACAGGAGTGATCTTGAACGTTTAGTATTGTCCAAGGTTATCACAAAGGTCATATTATCAGAATGAAAAATGTTATCTCCACATTTATATCTGCTTAATTCAAAGTAAGAAATCTGTGAAATTATCGATGCCTTTAATATTGCTGGGAACGGTGGTACCAGGTGTTGGGAGCATCAATCATTTTCTGCTAAATATTAT
This sequence comes from Haemaphysalis longicornis, assembly GCA_013339765.2. Taxonomy (NCBI): domain Eukaryota; kingdom Metazoa; phylum Arthropoda; class Arachnida; order Ixodida; family Ixodidae; genus Haemaphysalis; species Haemaphysalis longicornis. Next base: position 18,903 of record JABSTR010003062.1, on the reverse strand, counting down.
ATGTGACATTCCAAAAAAACTGATTACACGATTTAACTGCTCTTGTACAGCAGCGGGGGGCACGCCGTTCACGAAGGACCTTGAAATTAGAAATCTTCCGTTTGGTGTGTAGCAGGTTATGGTCTTTAGAGGAAGTTTTTACCTCCTGGTTTTCGGTAGTAGAAAAACAGCAATGTCTAAAAACAACCATAATCGGAATAGTAGCCCTAAACATCTTAAAATAAATGCACGTATGTTTCGAATTATGCACGGAATGAAAACTCTTAGCATCTCATAGCCTACCTCTGTAGGAAAATTCAGCTCTTCCAAACGTCTCTGATTTTCGATACAACAATAACACTTCGTTTTTTTTAATCAGCATTACTCTGGAGGTTCACCAGGCGCCTGGCAAGCGAGATCATTATTCCTACGAAATTCCAAGGAGGCCGAAGAACTCGTTCACACACGTAGAACTTGGCTACACCACTAAACGAAAGCGTCAAAGGAACAATACTAGAGCGATTGTACGGAAGAAATAAATGCATTTCTCTGATTACCTGAACTATGACGGGATTGCAAATGTCATTTGGCTTCGTAGTAGAGCAAGGCGTCCTTTGTAACTTGTAGCTGCTTTTCAGTGATCGCGACAAACGTTGGTGGCCTTATGGTACTACAATTTATTAAAAAGTAACGTTCTGAAAGGCGTCTTGTGAACGCAACGCAAAATTATTATTCCTATTTTAGAGAAATGAGCACCTTAAATTGTAACCCTTTTACTACAAGTTCATGAACACCACTTTTGGACTTTTTTGATGTTTTAGTAGCAATCCTTATAACCTGTATGCCAGCAGTTCTGTACAAAGGCCGGTTAAGTATTCATTGAGAAGACAATGCTACTCATTAACTTGTTACCAAAGCAACAAAATAGCATGCCTGCAAAACAATAAAAAAAGTTGTTTTGATTGTGGAATCCCTATCCGAAAAGGCAGCGCGCTGGCGGGCAGCGTTCAGCGCGCGCCTGATTTCCGGACCAGCGCGCGCGTTTTCCAGCGGCGCTGGCCGCTCGAAAGCGCGTGCGCTGCCCGCTCGAAAACGCTTGTGCTGGCGCTGAAATTCGCGCGTGCTGGCGCTGAAAATCGCGCGTGCTGGCGCTGAAAATCGCGCGCGCTGGCGCTAAATATCGCGCGCGCTGGCGCTGAAAATCGAGCGCGCTGGCGCTGAAATTCGAGCGCGCTGGCGCTGGATTAGCTACACCAGGATATTTCAGAAATTTACATTCCCTTTTATTGCCTCTTCATTTCTTTACAGGGGACATCTCTATGTTGCCAACTCTCGCGCGTTGACATGGAACTGTATTATCCATACACACAGGCTTCATTTTTATTATATGCAACGCAGCAGACGTATTCGAAGATCCCTTGCTTGAAGGCTGTCTTCACGACTATGCAGGATCCCAAAACAGGAGCCCATAAACCGCGTAGAGCTGTTGCTGTTTGCGATGTACCTTGCTCCAGGCACGTCCCTTGTCTTCCTTTGTCCTCAAGTTCCCATTGGCACCTAAAAAGAAAAACAAAACAAGGCAAAAATGAGATGTAGCTTTGCAGAAATACTGCAGGTAAAAAAATTCAAGTGGTTACTTGCTATTTATGCCTGTAGGTAGCACCACAAAAAATGTTTTAGAAAAATGGCGCAATGTCTGAAACTGGTGTGCAAAGCATGCAATTATGGAAAGCTGTGTGCCCTGGTTCACTGTTAACATGGAATGTTGCAAGGGTATTTGTTCAGCATTGCATGCAGCTGAAGACCTAAAAAAATGGCAAGGCCCATTAACCCTGATGTCCACTGATTGGCCAATGATTTCCAATGATGTCCTTTGGCCAATGTGTCCATTGTTTGTTTGCCAACATGTTTGTTGGCCAATGATGTCGCTTGACCAACAATCCTGTGATGCCCATCAGCCAACATTCTGTATTAGCAAGCTCTCACCCAACTCGAAACTGTGCTAGCACGAGCTCATCGCCATGAAATGGGCCGCAGGAGCTCACCCAGCCAAAGCAGACGGTGCGTGCATGAGCCAATTGCCTTTCAAGCGCGCAGGTGGACATCTGGATCTGCCGCTTCGGCAGAGTGATACACCACATGAGCTATCACTGTTCTTAGCTTGTACCCAAGTATAAAGTGTTTCACTGCAGCTACGAGATAGATGCATTCACCACACTCACATATTGCCATTATATTTAGCTCTTTGAATGACACCCTATGGCCGTTAAGTACAATTTAACATTTATATTACTAAAGAAAGCACCTGCTACAGCACAGGTAGCAGTCCAAAGACGAAATTTAAAAAAAGTTTGGTTTACCAACTCATAATTGTCTTGTAGAATCACGTGTTCATGACTGTGACTTGCTTAGGTGAAATTTCTCACTAACTGGGAGTTCAAAATTACAGCAGGATTTTTAAATGTTGCGTTGAACAAGCCTAATTTAGGCAAACAAGGAATAAGCAAACAATCCTGTGCCATTTCATGACTGCAACCAGTGTTATTTTAGGTGACACAGTGAAGGTGCTTGCATATTCTACATGTTCAATGCAGCTCAAGCAACCGAAAAATCATGCCTGCCATACGCAGCACACTCAATGTGGCTGATGTGCTGCATTTTGCCCCTTCCGTGGCATTCACAAGAATGGACCGGCATTTTCTCCCACCTGCTGGAGCATTTAGGAGTGCATGTCAAGGTTCATCTAGGTAAGCCTTCACATTCAATTTTAATTTTGAAAAAACTTTGGTCGGGTGGAAGAAAAGGCTATACAGCGGCAGTCTTTGAATTCTGTCTTGGGTCATGGCGAAAGTCGCCACTTCAGCCCGTCAATAAGCTGGAGCATTGTCAAAGGTGAAGACGGCTTGGCCATTGGGGTCATGTTCTCGGGCTCGCTGCAATGATTCTTCAAGAAATTGATCAAAGATGGCCCAGTGTGCCTTGTTGGCGATACTCCAGTGAATGACGCTGCTGGCCAATATTAAGAGCAGGATGTTTGTTTCCTCTTCGGTGTCCGTCACAAGTTTTACAGCTGGAGCACCCCTCTTTGCTCGGGCAAAACAAAACTTAATATGCACCACACATTACTATTGGTCTCATTACTGTAGTCGCATTAAACCATCATGCCCACCTTCAGCAACGATTCTGCATACTCGCGGCGCTTCACTGTGACAAACTTCAGCGAACTGCCATGGCTGTCAAACCAGTGGTGAATGCAGGAGGAACTAATCTCAAGGCCTGGCATGGCTTTGTTGAGAGCAGACCGCATCCGAGAAAGCATGAAATATGGGTGGTTGTCAACAATTTCAGTCAGCACTTGCGTGACAGCCTCATCAAAACTCTGTTCAAAAACAATGCTTTTTGGCGGTGCTGCGGTTCGTTGCTGCAAGAAATGTAGCCGTGTTGACATTTATGCCAAGCATCTCGGGGAGAGGCTTCAAGCCACCACCGCGCCAATACACGTGAAGGATTCGGGCTGGGTCGAAATTTGAAACGGAGTTGTACTTCTCTCCACCAGGAGCTTTTTCAGTGTCCCACGAAAACATTTTTTTAATCCATTCTCCATAAAATATCTTATGCGTAGAGATTACAGACATTCACTAACATGCGACAACCAGAAGAGCTTTCAGTCAGTGCCTGCCATCTAAATCATCTGCTCGCGTAACATTACACAGAGAATTTCCTTCGGTAAAACACAATTCTAAATGCCTTAGTTATTGAGTACTGAATCAATGTTTTTTCCCAGTGTTAGCTGTTGTTTTGTAATAGTGGGTGAGAGAAAGCCTGAACTTCAAGGCAAAGCACCTTGAGTAGGAAGAATCGCTGCAGACACCATCGTGCCCTTATTGTGCAGCGATTCTTCCTACTCAAGGAGCTTTGCCTTGACGTTCCGACAGTTTTTCTCGACCAACACTGTGAAAAAACATTGATTCAAAATTCAATATCAAAGGCATTTAAGAATTGTGTTTTACCAAACGAACTTCCCTGTGTATTGTTATGTTAGCAGGGGATTTAGATGAGAGACACTGAGAGACGCTCTCCGGGTCTTCGCGGGTAGTGACTGTCTGTTAAGCTCTACACATAAGATATTTTCCACAGAATGGATAAAAAATGCCACGTTTTCATGGAACACCAAGAAAGCTCCTGGTGAAGAGAAGAAGCACAATTCCATTTCAAATGTCGATCGAGCCCGAATCGTTGAGGTATATTGGTGCGATGGCGACTTAAAACATCTCAGCGATGTGCGTAGCATTAACGTCAAAATGGCTATTTATTGCAGCAACAGGCCGCAAAACTGACAAAACGCGTGGTGGTTAAGCAAAAACTTTCCACGAGACTGTCGTGCAAGCGGTGACTGAAATTGTTGACAATCACCCATCTTTCACTCTTTCTCAGATTCAATCTGGTCTCAGCAAAGCCATGCCATGCCTTGAAATTAGTTCCTCTAGCAGTGAGCACTTGCTAGACTGCCACAGCTATTCGCTGAAGTTGGCCACGCCGAGACGAGTTGAGACAAACTGCTTAAATTATCCTTGCTACCGGAATAATGAGCTAGTTGGAGCACTTTCCCCAGCCCCTTTGGAACAAGCGAACTAGGATCGCATTGTTGTGCCATGAGTACGCAGAATCACTGTAAAATGAGGGTAATGTAGTGCAACTACATTGATAAGACCAATTTTAATGTGTGGTGCACATGAAGATTTGTTTTTCCAGAGTAAAGAGGGGTGCTCCAGCTGCAGAACTTCTGACGGCCACCAAAAAGGACACAAAACATCCTGCTCTCAATGTTGGCCAATTACCCTATCCACTAGGGCATCGCCAACAAAGTACACCGGGGCCGTGTTCAACAAACTCTTAGAAGTGTCGCAGCAAGCCTGAGAGCTCATCCCCGATGGCGAAACTGTCTTCCCTTTTGACAACACTTCAGCACATTGATGGGCAGAGTGGCGATTCTGGCCATGACCCAACACACATTCCAAAGACCGTCGCCATCTAGCTTTTTCTCCAATCTGACCGAAAAAGTTATTTCAAAATTCCGATTGAGTGGGAAGGCTTACTTACCTAGAAAAACTTTTACAAGCACTCCTGATGCACCAGCAGGTGGAAAAAAAAGACCGCCGGTCCATGATTCCAACGCCACAGAAGAGGCAAAATGCAGCACATCAGCTGCATAGAGTTTGAAGCATATCACAGGCATAATTCTTCGTTTAAAAGATAAATGAATGCTATGCTTAAATGAGAGCTAATTAGCTGCTTACTTCACAACAAGTGTTAATGTACCACATACAGCTATATGCCATGTGCTCGCCATGAGAAACCAGATTCCTCACTTACAATGACATAGACATTTAGTGAAAAGTGTAACCAGACCGCTCACATAAATCGTTTTCTATGTATACGTAGCCTGACTTGAATTAGAAGCCGTTTTCCAAATCGCATACCTTCAGTGTTCTATACATCTCTCCACAAATATACAAGCTCTTGTTGCCTGCACTGCTGAACGGTGTATACACTGGGCTTTTACCATGAAATGGCACTACCTGCATGGCGGCTCCAACGCCATGAGTGCGGTTGCACTCTGCCGCACGGGCAGCACATTGCACAATGCGAAACGTGGTTTCTAGCGGGGTGTTGGCAAGAACGTTCGTTCGTGTGGACGGTGTGTTTTCTGCATGATCCGTGGGTTCACGAATTCTTTGTCGTAAGGAGTAGCCAGCATTGTTTTCGCTTAGAAATTTCGGACTGCACTGTTCACGCCTCCTACAACTGCAGATGCTAAGCAGGCCGCACCACAAAAACAAGCGTGCCATTTTTTTTCTTCCTGTTTTCTACCTGAATGTTAGGGCGGTGGTTGAGAACTTTGCGCAGCGAATGCAACCGTCAAATGGTTGGACAGACACAGCGGCGCGGATAGCGCACCTGTTTCGTGCTATCTCGGTATCATTACCGTGTGCTGCTTTCCTTATTTCTTGCCTTGCTTCAAACCGTAGCTCGAGTAAGGAAAATTTCTCTGTCCATGGCTGCAACGATATTTTATGTGATGACGGCGTGTAAGATGAGCCACCCAGGCATACTGCACGCATATTGAATAGGGAAGATGGTGAGGTGCTGTGGCGACAGTGCTCTGGTGCGTCACACGCATGAACGTCCTCTCCTGAGCTCCCAATAAAGCTGGGCATTTTCATGCACAGGGTCTGGGTGTGCACAATTGCGAGGTAACTACGTGATAAAATTAGTTGCAGCAGTGACGACAGGTTTGATGAATGAATTTTAAGTGTTTCTTTTCGGTGTAGATGAAGCGGAAGTTATAAGCTGAACAAGATCATGGGACACGCTTTGACTTCAAAAACAGCACAGAGACAAGTAAAAAATAAAGAGCGCTCTAGTTTATCACTTCATACATCTTCGTCTCTGCGCTGTTTTTGAAGTATTCAAGCTGTGCACCCAGCGTCAAGCTGTAGTGTGTTACCTCTAAACACCCTTGGTCATTAGAAAAGAGGCAAATGCGACAAAAGGGTTAGATTGCCCACAATTACCTGAGAAGCGGCATTGCACGCATGTAGGCGCGTTCACCTCAAAACACTTGAAGTAGCCTATGTTAAGGCTGCGTGCCCATTCGGGTTCGTCTCACCCATGAAGTACACCGGCTACCTTAATTTATAAATATTTTAGCACTATGTAATCAAACATGTGACGAGGCGCGAGGTGAAAGCTTAGACGCCCATCATCCTGGGGATCAGTTGAAATGAAACGGGTGGAACAGATTTGGGGCTGAATAACTTCTTTGAGAATTTGTCAAATTAAATCAGACCATCTTCAAGCACCCCCCTAGCATTAACTTCAAAACAGAAAAAAAAGAGAAAAGAAACGGCTTGTTTGTTTTTGTTGTGCGGCCTGCTTAGAGTCTGCTGTTGTTGAAGGCGTGAACAGCGCAGGCCGGAATTTTTAAGTGTGAACAATGCTGGCTACACTTACGACAAGGCATTTGCAAGCCCACGGATTAGCAGAAAAAAACACTGTCCACACGAACGTTATTGCCAACACCATGCTCCAAACCACGTTTCGTGTCGGGAAAAGCGCTGCCCATGCGGTTGCACTCTGCTGCATGGGCAGCGCTTTTCCAGACACGAAACGTGGTTTGGAGCATGGTGTTGGCAATAACGTTCGTCTGGACAGTGTTTTTTTCTGCTAATCCGTGGGCTTGCAAATGCCTTGTCGTAAGTGTAGCCAGCATTGTTCACACTTAAAAATTCCGGCCTGCGCTGTTCACGCCTTCAACAACAGCAGACTCTAAGCAGGCCGCACAACAAAAACAAACAAGCCGTTTCTTTTCTCTTTTTTTTCTGTTTTGAAGTTAATGCTAGGGGGGTGCTTGAAGATGGTCTGATTTAATTTGACAAATTCTCAAAGAAGTTATTCAGCCCCAAATCTGTTCCACCCGTTTCATTTCAACTGATCCCCAGGATGATGGGCGTCTAAGCTTTCACCTCGCGCCTCGTCACATGTTTGATTACATAGTGCTAAAATATTTATAAATTAAGGTAGCTGGTGTACTTCATGGGTGAGACGAACCCGAATGGGCACGCAGCCTTAACATAGGCTACTTCAAGTGTTTTGAGGTGAACGCGCCTACATGCGTGCAATGCCACTTCTCAGGTAATTGTGGGCAATCTAACCCTTTTGTCGCATTTGCCTCTTTTCTAATGACCAAGGGTGTTTAGAGGTAACACACTACAGCTTGACGCTGGGTGCACAGCTTGAATACTTCAAAAACAGCGCAGAGACGAAGATGTATGAAGTGATAAACTAGAGCGCTCTATTTTTTACTTGTCTCTGTGCTGTTTTTGAAGTCAAAGCGTGTCCCATGATCTTGTTCAGCTTATAACTTCCGCTTCATCTACACCGAAAAGAAAACACTTAAAATTCATTCATCAAACCTGTCGTCACTGCTGCAACTAATTTTATCACGTAGTTACCTCGCAATTGTGCACACCCAGACCCTGTGCATGAAAATGCCCAGCTTTATGGGGAGCTCAGGAGAGGACGTTCATGCGTGTGACGCACCAGAGCACTGTCGCCACAGCACCTCACCATCTTCCCTATTCAATATGCGTGCAGTATGCCTGGGTGGCTCATCTTACACGCCGTCATCACATAAAATATCGTTGCAGCCATGGACAGAGAAATTTTCCTTACTCGAGCTACGGTTTGAAGCAAGGCAAGAAATAAGGAAAGCAGCACACGGTAATGATACCGAGATAGCACGAAACAGGTGCGCTATCCGCGCCGCTGTGTCTGTCCAACCATTTGACGGTTGCATTCGCTGCGCAAAGTTCTCAACCACCGCCCTAACATTCAGGTAGAAAACAGGAAGAAAAAAAATGGCACGCTTGTTTTTGTGGTGCGGCCTGCTTAGCATCTGCAGTTGTAGGAGGCGTGAACAGTGCAGTCCGAAATTTCTAAGCGAAAACAATGCTGGCTACTCCTTACGACAAAGAATTCGTGAACCCACGGATCATGCAGAAAACACCGTCCACACGAACGAACGTTCTTGCCAACACCCCGCCAGAAACCACGTTTCGCATTGTGCAATGTGCTGCCCGTGCGGCAGAGTGCAACCGCACTCATGGCGTTGGAGCCGCCATGCAGGTAGTGCCATTTCATGGTAAAAGCCCAGTGTATACACCGTTCAGCAGTGCAGGCAACAAGAGCTTGTATATTTGTGGAGAGATGTATAGCACACTGAAGGTATGTGATTTGGAAAAGGGCTTCTCATTCAAGTGAGGCTACATATACATAGAAAACGATTTATGTGAGAGGTCTGTTCACATTTTTCACTAAATGTGCATGTCATTGTAAGTGAGGAAGCTGGTTTCTCACCGACGAGCACATGGCATACAGCTGCATGTGGTACATTAACACCTACAGTGACATTTTTGAAGTAAGCATCCCATTAGCACTCCAATGTTGGAACACCACGAGTCCTTAAAGAAGTCTCGTCCAATCTGCATTCGTGACCTCACAAAATGCAGCCCTCCTTTTAAACAACCATGTTCACTAAGCACAAAAAGACACAGAAAAAAAGACGGAGGTAAGCACTAAACAGGGTGCCACTCATAACTACAATTTATTTTGAAAAGAAGAAACATATATACACACTCTTGGTGCATGTCACACATTGATACTATGAATTGCATCACATGTCCTCACCTAAATACATTAAGTCTTGCTGTGAGAGTGCTATGGACGGCGCATTTGTTGCCTTGTTTTCTGATTGTGCATTTCGAGTATTTCCCCGGTTCTTTGATCTTTATGTTTGCAAGCAAGTGGTAGCGCCAAACTTTGCGGTGCATTTACACTCATCAAAATAGTTTGCCAACTGTAAGACGTTGCCTTTGTTGTGATTGTCTTGTAGGAAGCAGGCGTGAAGCGGATGCGGCTTCCCACATTTATTTAGGTCGCGTAGGCCCGGCCAGCACATGGGGCCGCCCAGCTGCTCAGTCGACGTTCGATGTGTTCTGTGGCGCGTAGGACTGCCTACGCAGCCCGGGCAAGCGCCGCTGATGATGATCGTGGGATGATGCAGATGATGAAAGTAGCGCTGCTAGAAAATGAGGTGCACGCCACTACAGTCTGTTCGTATTCCTTTGGTCTTACATTGATGCATCTTCCCATTTGTTTTGATAGCTCACTGAACCGATAATCCAATATCATAAACCACCCCATGGCCTATCTAATATGCTGGGACTGAGGTTTTATGCCACCGCCTTCGCTTCGTGTTGCGCCCATTGTTTGAGCTTTCTTTTTGATGGCTGCAATATGCCTCTCAACTTCTTTGGTGCCTTAAACACCACCCTTACCCATATCTTGACGCCACATTCTTCAGCTCGTGTGAAAGCTTGTGTGCATTCGGAATCAACACGTATTCCCATTCTTTTCTTTTTCCCTGATGCAAGCTGGATGTTCATGCACCTGCTTTCACCTATCTGGCCATTTTTTTCGCAGGCTAGGTGAGTGCGCATTTTGGATAACCATCACCCCTCAAACGCGCCATCAGTCCCAGCCAAGGGTGGTTTTTGATATTGTATTGTTGGTCGAGTGAGCTATGTAGGACAAATGGGAAGATGTGTGAATGTAAGACAAAAGGAACACGAGCGTGCCATCAATAACAAAGACAGCCTTTCACACCTGGCCGCCCATTGTGATGACAATATAATACACGGCAAAGTTTGGCACTACCACTTGCTTGCACTAAACATAGAGATCAAAGAGCCAAGGAAATACTTGAAGGTCACACGATCAGAAAACGAGCTGACAAATGCATCATCCAGCCATCCGTAAGACTATCACAGCAAGATGTAGGCACATTTAGATAAGAATATGTGGTGCAATTCGTAGCATCAATGTGTGACATGTGCCAGTGGCAGATCCAAGGGCGGGGAGGAGGGGCAGTCGCCCACCCCAAAGCCACTAGCTACTCTACCCCACCACCTTTCACTCCCCTCGGAAGTGATCTTTCGGCACGTGTAATTTTTTAGGCCGCGGTGTGGACCATTACCATCCACGGCGAGCAAAGCACCCCTCATTTGTTGCAACTAATGCAACCACTCCATGCTAATCACTTTCTCCCCACAAACAATTTTTCCCTTCAAATAGTTGAGTGCAGCAGCGAGGAGGGAACCTTTTTTAAACATGTCACACGGTTGTCTGAAATATGTTGATCAACAAGCACCTCCTGAGCAAGTGACAACGAATCGCGGCATTTGGTTGTGCCTACCCCCCCCCCCCCAAAGTCTCCTGGATCCGCCCCTGACATGCGCCGAGAATGTGTACATATGTTTGTTCTTTTTAAAGTAAATCCCAGTCGTGAGTGGCGGCCTGTTAGTGTTTACCTCTGTCTTTTTGTGCCAGTGAACATGAATTTAAACCAACTCACCCAGTTATCTGTTTTGATGCATTTTAACACGCATTCAACGGTCCTCAATTGTACGCACCTGGTTACAAGCCCAACATGGTGTGTTTTGATGTGGCACATTGCAGCAGTCGAGGTTATTTCGCAGGGTGATCACTGAAACCGAGGAAAAAGACAGGCATGGAGATGTGAAAGTACGCAAATATGCACTGCATAAGCTTTACAAAAGGCATGCGCCATCTCAGACGATGCAGCATGACAGTCTTCTCAGCATTCATGTGACGTAATATTCTGCAGTCAAGTCAAAGTGCTGTGGTTTTGAAGTCAAATTTGGGGCTAGTGCACAGAAGCTATAAACATGGGCAGTAAGATGTACTGCAGTGTGCTATGGATTTATTGATACCATGAGGTGTTTTTAACTTGAGCTAAAAGATGCGGTTTTGTATACTAATGATTGAGCTAGCACAAGTGGTAAGTAATAGAAAAACTCTATTCACACGCTGGCAATAACTAGCAACGGACACCCTACTAACCCTTTCACTGCCACTCCCAAGATAATTAGGGCAAACACACACGTACACCCGTGTACCTGCGTTGCCTCTTTACCTAACTCCCTGCCACTTCTAGACAACTCGTTTAAAAAATATTGTGGGTGTGCCGTGCCATCCATTGATATGCCACAGAAATGCTTAAACCGTGTCAGGTAAAGTTCAGACAACAACTGCATCGGATGTTTCTTCACCCGGGTTATACCTGTACTACACGAGCGTTTTGAAAGACATTTCAGTCGAATGACCTTCAAAATTTCAAATGTCATTCGAACTGGAAGGAGTTCTGTCGATCTACACGACCATTCTCAAAGGCAGTTGAAAGTTTCCGCGTTTGCCCGCCATGTTTTGGTGTCGCCACTGTTGCCATGTCTCGTTGGCAAAAAATTTAATTTTAGAGTTAAAATGGGCAAAAAAGCAATTATTCGTGATTAAATTTATAGCAATCTACAAGCACGCACAATGCAGCCAGTTTTTGTCTTTTTTCGCACTTCTGGTATTGAGAGTACTAAGTTACCTCGTAATCGTAGAGCGAGTGACAATGAACGAAAACAAGTGAAAAATTGTGAAGATCTTGCACTTCAAACACCAAGTTTTACTCGTAAATAATTGGTTTTGTTATTATGGCTTGCAGAAACTGAGCCCGAGGGTACGACCGTTCGTGTTTCAAAGGCCTTTGAGACTCTCAAATGTAGTTGTGCTCCTTTGACTCAAATGCCATTTTAACCAAATGACTGAAAAACGTTGTGTAGCAGCTCAAAGGTGTCATTTGAGTCAAATGACATTCGACTCAAAGGCCTTCGAAACGCTCGTGTAGCACGGATATTACTTTGTCTTATCTCAGTGGCATGGCCGCACTGGCCATGGCGAGTCAGGTACGACCAAAACACCAAAGGGAGCCTTGCTATCTGTGTGTCAGCTGCCAGCTGCCGCTTAGTGTGGTGCATTATTTCAAACATTACACTAAAAAGTTTTCCAAATATTTTGACATCCTAATTAACAGGTAATTATTCGGTAACTAGTTGAGCGCAACCTTGAATAAATTGTTCACGTTTTGCAAAGAATCATACTGCATTACTGTAAAATTTCTCATCATTGACCAGGGTATAAGAAAACCATGGCAGTGAAAGGGTTAAGTGTCTTTTCGAATATGCGGAACTGCTGACAAAATTTTGCATTCCACGAAATCCTGTGGTGAGCAACGTCGATGCAGCACTTGACGATTGCTTGACACATAAGCGGCCCTTCGTGCTCACATATCTGTCAAACCGTTGGCTTCAGCTACGCACACTGCCGCATTAAGGATCCGTGCTGGGTAGCGCGTTATGAACGACCCACCAAGAAGCACACTGCAATTGGAGAGAAACAGCTGCGCTGAACTCGTGCACTGTTGAGTGAAGCCAGCGTGTCACAGCAGGAAGTGCTTGGGCATAGTATTATTTTTTCTTTACACAGCCAAAATTTGAGCACTTCATAGCTGACAGCCTTGACTAGGTGGGCCTTATTCACCCAATAGTGCACGAGCCCACCTGACACACGCAGTCCATCCATCGGTATCACTAGCCTTCGTTAGGGGCTAGGGGTGATGCTGGTAGAGGCTCCTCCATTTGCATTCCTTGTCTTCTTAAGTTCGATTAATAATGAACAATAAATATTGAGTTGAGTGAGCGCCTACAGTATTCCTTGTTAGTTTCTGTGTGGCCCGCGGTTTTCGGATAATGGTACCTTGCAAACTCGCTTAACTTTCTGCACTAGTTTACAACGATACAGGTGCCTCTAAAAACAAACCCCACACTCCCCGCAAGCTACTTCCGACGGAATCAAGTGTAGCTTTTACGCAAATATTTCTGGGGCACCTCCTGTCCAAGTTACTTTTTTAATCTAACGTGGCTGTCCACCCGGGTGTAGTGGCCACGGCGTTGCGCAGCCCACGCTAAATTTAGACTTCGATCCGCAGCCGCGGTCAATCCTGGATAGACAGGCTACACACACATGCCCCGGTGTTAAAAAGCATCGCGTGATGTCAAATAAAGTGTAGACCTGTACTACAGCGCCATTATCGTAGTTAAGGTCGAGCTTCAGCATGATTTGATGCTGGCTGTCGCGGTAACTGAACCGGTAAATCCAGCAGGCTCAGCAGGGTCACCTAAGCTTTCAGAGCAAATGAGGTGGGGGGTCTAGTGAACTGTGATGGTAGGGTTTAACGCGCCGACGCAACGCAGGCGATGAGGCGCGCCGTAGTGGAGAGCTCCGGATTAATTTTGACCACCTGGGGATCTTTAACGTGCGCCGAAATCTCGTACACACGGGCGTTTTTTGCTTTTCGCCTCCATCAGAAAAGCGGCCGCCGCGGCCAGAATCGAACCCGCTACCTCGTGCTCAGCAGCGCAACGCCTTAGCCAGTGAGCCACCGCGGCGGGTCAGGGTCTAGTGAACTCTGATCCACAAATAACAACGTAACTTCCAACAAGTACTCATGCAAAAAAAACGCGTAGTACTTACCCTACTACAAACGACGTTTCCAACGCAAAATCCTTCTTTACTGCAGTCTTCAGCTTGCGAACAGCACACTTGGTTCGGATGCAACGTTATCCATCACTTATGACGCGTGAAGCAGGCGGCGATGATCGTAATACCTGCGTTCTACCCGTCCCCGTGTGTCCAACACGCGCGTGTGTCGGAAGAGCAGACATAACCTTGTGAAAATCTACAAAGATGACTTCACATAAAAATCGAGAAATAAAAACTATAAAACTGAACGAAAACGAGCTAGCACAGGCAGCTCACCATAACATACTATATACATACAACAAAAAATAGACAAAGTGAGAGGTAGTTGCCAGACTGCCAGTAATAACAGCTCTCTTTTTAACGAAAGTCATGTTCGTACGCTAATATTGGTAATAATCGTTCTGTTTTTAACAGATATAATAAGTTTAAATCTCACATTTAAGATTTTTAGATGCAAAAGTAAATACGCATGAAATTACCCTGAGAAATTTTCGCTGATGGAAATAAAAAAGTTGACTTTCTTTGTTTAATTAGTTCACGGTAGTTTCTTGAGGGAGAGAACTTTTCCACTGTGGGATTAGCCATGGGGATTAGGTAGGGGGGGGGTGGCAAGCGCTTGCTGTTGGTAAAAGAAGGGGGGAGAAATAATAAAACACTCAGTGCAAAAAAAAAAAAAAGAATTGCTTCGCGGTGATTCGAACTGCAGACTCTTTGGCGAAATGGGGAAGGTCGAGCGTTTAACCACTGAGCTACCGCGCAGATTACGCTTTGAAGGCGAGAAGTTTGTACAGTTACTTTCGTCCTCAGTGATTGTTGTCGCTTGTGTTTAGTTTCGCCCGCATTTGAGAAATTATGGCAATTATCACGCTTGTTTGTCACGCACCGATCTTGCACCCGAGGCCAAATATACTGTGCTACAAGTGATTTCGCGAAACCTACCGTATGTCTCAGAAAAGCTTTCGCAGATCATCTCCGACTTACTTCTCTGCAAGCCACGAAGCCACGTTTAAATGGAATATGCGGTCGCTGGCTTTGATAACGCTTGTTTGTCACGCACCCATCTTACAGACAAGCCGCATCATGCTAATTATTATTACAAGCGATGTCACTCCTGGCACGTCAAGCGCAGCAACTCGTTGTGCAAGACGACCGCTGACAGCATTGCAGACCTGTGATATCCTGCGAGATGTGTGGGGATGTTTGCAAAGGCCACTCAAAGCCGCCCTCCGCGATACGGAGGTGAAATTCTCGTTGGTTCAATTCCAACAAGGGCAAGCCGCAAGTGCCGCAATTCTTGCTTTTGTTTCTGGCTTTCCTGGCAATTTGTTGCCGTGGGACTGTCTAATTGCGCAACCTGATTCACACGCCGCCTAACAATAATTACTAGCCGCAGCCCCACAAACAAGCAGCTACTTTTAACAATACCGTTGTTGCATTTTGGCAGCTATGTGAAGAAGTGTGATCCAGAACAACGTGCAGTGCCTTCTACTGCCGTGACTGAAGCAATTACTGCTTAGTTATAATAACGAAATTGAAATGGAAGATACACGAGGTAACCTACTGATGTTACCAGGAACCATTTGACCACATGGAAAATAATAAATAGACAAGTATATTGTCACGGAGCATAGTGGACAGTGCTCCGTGACAATATGTGCTCCGTGACAGTGCTCCACCACTATGCTCCGTGACATTATTGACTATGTGACCATGACTATGCTCCCCGTAACAATATTGACCACCATCACAGCAGGAGCCCTGTACGAAAAACCTAGGCATGCTAGCAACATAAAAAAAACAAAAACAAATGGCCTCGTTGAAAAAAGTCCTGTCTGCTTAAAGCTTGCCCTCTAAGACATCTGTATCGTCAATTCAGTTTGTCATCAACAAAGAGCATCAACGGCTACAGCAATGAACAACCGTGCTTGCTGTGGTATGAGCCAAAACATATCTTGAAATGGCGGTGTGAATACTCAGAACCCAACGTCTACGTCCAGCCTCTTATTATACGTTGTTGGATATGCCACCGTATGCTGTGGTATGCAGTCAAATATTTCACAGGGAACATCTAGGGCGCGCTGCAAGCTGTTGTCGATGTGATAGAACACCAGCTGGAAGGTATCGTACTGAGATGTTCGCCGAGCAAATCGGAGCTCCTAATACTCCCACCCACCAATAGCAGAGGCAAGGCCAGGCAATGCAAATATGAAAGATCCGAATTGTGACCAAATCCGGCAACGTAATCCCAGAGGTCAACAAAATCAGGATCCTAGGCATGGTCATAAAGAAGCACAGAAGAAACGGCGTAACCATTGCCCGTCTCACAGCAAAAGCGGCCAACGCGATGTGACTTCTCAAACGAGTCTCGCCCCAAGGCAGGCATGAAAGAGGAGAGAGCCTAGCAGGCTCGTAAAATCCTTCATCATCAGCCACATCACGTACATTGCAGCCTACCACAGATGGCTGCGACACGAACGCCTTCGCGGCAGTCATCATCGAGGTGTCGACCGGTGCTTTGAGATGGCAACGAGCGTGATAAGCACCGGAGCAGAACAAGTGGGGAGGTGGCCATCGCCAACACAGACTGCCACACGGTGCTGAGTGACTGGAGACGGCAGTGCGAAACTTCACCAAAGGCCGAATCTGCAGGGAGGCCGAGCGCGTATTGGGAGCGTCCATACTGCAAGACAGAAAAGTGCAGATAAAGTGATTCCCGGCGCACGCGGCGACCAAACGCACAAGCACCAAGCACACATGTAGCTATTTACAAGCCATTCGCTTGCAGCTTTCAGCTGACAATTACCCCAACAAACACCCCCAAAAGAAGACGTACCAAAAACCCAATTAAAAAGATGTAGGGTACTTGCACATTGCAGTTTAATACCAACACCTTGCTGCGAATAGCCGATGAAGGCTACTGTTGCAGGTAACTAACAAATGCAGCTGCTCAGTTTTCTTAACTTTTGCTCATGGAATAAAAAAATGCTCTACTTGTCGATTCTGCCTTGCACGTACAGTCTACTCACATTATTCACAACTTGAGAGGAACCTGGAGAGTATGCTTTGAATGACAAGATTCTGATTTATATGACCCAGGCAAAAACAATGCACGTTATGTTGGGCAGGGATGTGAATCACATTGTTTAAACACTTTTAACACTCAACTACACAAAATAGACGAGCAGAGGTGAAAGTCCGCACTGTTTATTGGTATAGTCCTACTACTGCTGATCCAAAACCAGCAAGTAGGTATGACGTGACTGGTCATTTCAACCTATGAAGTTACGTCAAAAATGAATTTTTTAAAAATGGCCAAAACCCTCTGAACACGGTCCTCCTCTGAATACTAATTATGGTTCAGACAGTTGATTTACACTGTATCTTTTTCCTGATTTGTAATGTGTGTTTACCACCCGCAAATCATTTCTTTTTTAATACTAAGTTTTACTACTCCTCATAATGATAAATGGACCCAAATTTTTTATCTGGTGGCGCCGAAAGCAGCAGATATTTTCCATTTGGACGAGTGAAAAGTATGATCATCTGAATACTGAGTTCAAATTATGTAGCCTTTCAATACATTGAATGAGTAGAAGCAGGCTAAAAAAATGAAAATTTTGATTTTTTAAATAAATACGACTACAAATTATAAGTTTTTACTGTATGGCATCTTGAAAAAGTTGCCAGTTAACACTTGTTGTTCTGTAGTAACAACTTCCTCTAACATCTAAGAACTTTTCTAGGAACTTCTGCGCTACAGGTGTCCACAACCTAGATGCATTAAAAGCTTGTCCCCACCTTTGAAGAAGCAGATAGGTGTTTGCAAGGCCACGTTTCCAGTTTTGTGAAGCAATTGTAGTGCCTGCACTACATCCACATACCTGTGTTGCACACTGCAATTAAGAGCAACACGTATGGTAGCTCGTACCTTTAATGTTTTGCCCTCAAAACAAAAGAAATGCTTCACATTTTTACTCTGTCTTTCATGATCTTGAATTGTTTGACATGGAAGATTTCAAGAATGCCATAATAAAGTTCATTACCCGAAAGTTTGTTATGATATAAATCCAGTACGATCAATCACGTGGAGTAGGCAGGTTTAATCGCAAGTAAAATGTTTTCAAGGCTTACCTGTTTGCATGCCTAAATCAATCAGACTGCTGTTTCGATCGTTCAAAAAATCTGCCGTGCTCTATGTGCGTTTTCTTTTTCCTGACATCATGTATTCTACATATCTATATATTTCTTGCTGGTATGCATTGCATGGTGCGTGCTACATGGTACATGGCAGCTTCATCGGTATGTTGTGATGCTATACAATACACATTACATAACT
Source organism: Haemaphysalis longicornis (assembly GCA_013339765.2). Classification (NCBI taxonomy): domain Eukaryota; kingdom Metazoa; phylum Arthropoda; class Arachnida; order Ixodida; family Ixodidae; genus Haemaphysalis; species Haemaphysalis longicornis. Next base: position 578 of record JABSTR010003062.1, on the reverse strand, counting down.
TTTCAACTATGTAGGACATTGTTACGTTTGTCGTAACATATATTCAGCAGGTGGGTTCTCCAAACAAGGACATAATTCTTGTTCAAACCTTCAGAAACATTCCGTTAAGCAAGAAAATTGTAGTTTTCATCATTCTGATCCATTTTTCCTCTCTGGCTCTCTGGCTTATCGTGTTCGCCGTGCACTCACAGGCCAGTAGTTCCCACAGGCGCTTGACTGGCAACCAAACTTCGTGTGATGTGGATACGATGGAGTAAATGCTGAAGCCGTTGTGCATGAGTGATTGTGATATGCAACAACTTTGTTTAAAACACGGAGCACGAACAAGACAGGAGGGGAAACGCCGCTTCCTAGCGCAGCCAGACAACGTGACAAGCGCTTGGCGATTAATTGTGCGGCCGCCGCGTTCGGCGCGTCACTGCGCAGCCCAGTAATGAATTGTGGCAGCTATCAGTTCGTCCATCAGGGTGCCGCTACCCCCTGGGAACTTAGCTTCGCCGTCGCAGCTACGGACTTCAGTTTTGAAGTCCGCTTTCATTGTGGCAATATCTGTTCGCTCGCCTACGCTTGCCCATTCC
>JABSTR010003061.1:0-88605 GCA_013339765.2 Haemaphysalis longicornis | reverse complement strand
GCAGAGCCCGCGCTCATTTGGTTAGGAACTCTCTTTGGTTTGGTTTATGCGTTAGAAAGTTAAAAAGAGTGGCAGTGAAATGCCGGCGCGTGCTGGAAGAAAAGCAAGCACAGAAAGATCAGAACTCCGCTGGCGCAGCTTCAGGCAGGGGTGGCGCACTGCGAATGCGGCAAATGTGAATTGCATTAGGTTGTAGCAGGAGCGGAAGACGGCGCTACAGCCCATTATGGCGAATCACTGCTCTGCACTTACTTCCGACAGCTTTTACATTGAGTGGAATGGCTTCAATGTTTTCTCTCTCAAGACGCACCCCCAAAGCCTGATCTTAAGCTACTTGCCTCGTCGCCACTTTCCCTCACGCCTTTTGGGTGATTGATTGATTGAAACATTAATTAAGACAAGAAGACCCGAGGCCCGAGCGTGGTAAGGGAAGAAAGGAGAGAAACCAAAGCGAGTTGCTTCAGCACTTGTTGACATTGATGTCTCGATGAAGTCCATTGGTAGAGGCAGTTGTTGGCCGTAGTCTTAATTGTGTCCATTGCTAAATAGTCCCAGCACGACATTCCACCATGGCGCTCTCATACCAGCTGTGCTAGGTCACTACTTAGAGAATACGATACTATTAGCGCGAGTAAGCACTTGTCCAGTAGAATTCGGGGCGGTGAAAGTACGGTGGCGGTTGAAGGAGGGACATGTCCAGACCAAGTGGTGGAGGTTGGCGGGGGGGTTTGACTGACCATGAGGATATCGGTGAGGAAGGTAAGGCGTGTACCATTTACGAACAGTTTCCGCTGTGAAGGCAGTGTTTATCATAAAATTGGTGATGAAGATCTGGCCACTACGTGGTAAGGGTGGAAGTTTACCTAGGTAGCCTGTAGAAGTAAGGCTTTTCAGTCGTTGGCGTTCATTCATTTTGTAGCGATGAATCCGCAATGACGGAGATGGTGTAGACGAACGAGACGGTTCTTCGGCTGAGACCATAGGAGTTTAAGTTAATGTACAATCCTGTGCGGCCGCATGAACCACCTGGTTACCAGTCGAGTTTGGCTCGTGGCCAGGTACCCATTCAAAGCGTACAGCGATGTGGTTCCGTTGAAGAATTTGCGCTTGGTAGAGAATTTCATGCTCGATGGGGTATGTGGTAGTATGGGGTATGTGGTGGTAAGTCCCTACTTGGCCTTGTAAGAGTTCGTGATGTGTCGAAGCGAAGGTGGGAGAGCCATAGTAGTGTTATACAGGAGGGATGATACATCAGCGTTCAAAGCATTGGGTTCTGCTTGAAACCCTGCTAAGGCGTCGTCCATGATGGTGCAACATCGCGACAGTGCAGGAAGTTCGGGGCACGTCTATGCAAGGCATGACATGGTCACCTTTGCATCACTGTATATATCGACTGCGCCTTCCTGCTGCGCCGATTGCATCTGCAGAATGCGTTGTCTACGCAACTGAGGGTGTTCTGCGATGATGGGGTGCGATGCGGCGCCGTGACGCAGTCCGGTCGTGTCCAAGGTGCGATAGGCACTGGAAATGTGCATGTTGTGGGTATTTTGCGTTCGTCCAGTGCAATTAGTGATAGCTAATTATTGGTGGGGCGGCCGCTTGAAGGAGGTCTGTGCTTGGCCTCTTCGATGATTGCTGAGACAGGTAGAAGGGGGACGGATTGCTCACAACAGTGGATGAGGGTTTCAAGTTTCACTATTAGTTTCGAACATCACACTGTTGGGGGTCCACCAGGCGAAAAAGCAGTCAGCGAACACTTGATGGGTGCCTGGCAGCCCGTACACACAGCAGCTTTTTGGCAACGGCGAAAAACATACACGCGCTAGTATATACGCGAAATTAGCAGATATATGCACACGTAAAAACACAACCTATAAACGAACAACAATGTATACGTGTACACACTCTTACGTATGTTCCTACATAATATTAGTCATGACATACATTACGTAACAATACGGAAAATGCATAGACACAATAAACACAATTGTGAAATATAACAGAATTAGCTTTACCATATCCATGGCATGTGACACTTCACTGCGTGAAACAAAAAGAAAGCACAACAAAGAATAAAAACCAACACAAGTGCACAAAAGTAACATTGATTTAGTTACTGCTGCGTCATGACTCCACACAAGAAAAAAAAAGCATAGTTTTCACAATTTCTAGAGCTGAGGCAGTGCCGAGGCAGTCCGCTGATGCCGCAAAGAGTGGCCCTATGTAGCACTTGTATGGTCTTCGTGTGGGCTTTATTGAGGTAGTAACGCAGTGCCCCGCAGTAAGAGTGCTTACTGTGACGGCCGTGGCTAACGCCTGCGTGGCAGCTTGAGTTGCAACTCCATATTTGTTAGAAAGACGGCGAATGTTTTGAAGGGTGCCTTTGCATTTCCTTTTCAGGCGGTGTAGCCACGTGTTAGTGCTGTTTTTCATTCCGATGGGCAGTCCTAGCAACAATATGGGGTCTGTTGAGGCGATTATCGTGTGGTTTGAAATTGTCAATGGAAGTTCCTGTTAACCGTCCGCACGGACAGAAGAAATACTAGGTAAACAGCTGCGCTGTTAAAAGGCCTGGAGCTTTCGGTGTGTACTCGCTCCAAAAAGTCAGGAAGCTAGGTGCTGATACGTTTGGAACAATACAGTGTAGCTCCAGTAGGCAGGGCTCTTGTGCTCCTAGATAGGCGCAGCCATTGGCTCCACTCGGGGGTACCTCACGTCGATGCTTTAGCTGCCGAAGCCAATGTTCCGCCTATAGTACTGGCTTGGCGCCACTGCTTCCCTGTCCACCGTGCTTGCGTCTGTACGTCAATGCTAGAATAAACGAAACGAGCATTTGAATGCCAGATATGGTAGAGGAGAAATTCTCTCATCTACCACCGGGTGGAAAATAAATTTTTCTCCTCCGCACAAAATTATTCGTTGGCTTTACGGTTCTTTTAGATAAACGAACCTGCACTACGACTTACGCATTTGCAACAACGACCATTACCTCCAAAGAACTCGTGTCAGCTGCCAGCAACATACGCTGAATAAACAGGGTACGACGCGACACCATAACACAAAAGCAAATGCGGCTTCTAAATGTAACAGCAGAAAAACTTTCATCTGTATTGCAACGTGCTTCGCGGCTGTAACGGTCCTGCCCGTAGAGCTCCGCCTGGTGAACCAGTAGGGCTGGTAGTCCAAGTGCCGCGTCCCCTGTGCAGAAACATTTACGGGCCTCCTGCTGCAAAAACAAGCAAAACCTGGGGCTCATATAAGAGATGCAAAGGTAGGTTGGTTATATCGTGTTAGATGAACAAAGAGAGAGGGCGTGATAAAGGCGATTCAGTGCCTAGATGTCCTAAAAAACGAAAGATCCAACACTGGGCCTCTCGTTACGGTAGATCTTTTCATTGGATATTCAGGCTCGACTGGATCTTCTGAGTAGGTGAATCTTTCATCATGGGGGATATTGCTGCTGGATTGCCGGTGGATCTTCCATTTCGTTGGATATTGAGGCTCGTAGTAATATATGAACGTCTCAAGCACTACTCAATCACCTTCAATGACTAATTCAGAAAAAAATAGTAACGAGAACGCCGGCTCTCAGGTGCGAAAATATTGTTACGTGGCGGCAGGACACAGGAAATGAACAATGGAAGATGCGAGTGATGTATTTACACTATTTACACGATGTCAGCCATGAGGGAGCCCGCCCAGCTGGGTCTTCTTCTTCTTCAGAGGTTGGGCCGTTAGCTCTCGTCGTCGTCTTCCCGTGACAATATAACTTCGCTGAATAAATAAATGAGAAATTAACCAGAAATGTACTTTCAGCATTCCCGTTACACGTGACCAGGAACGCTATATGGGAACACCAGGTTCACAAATTAGGATAAAATGAGTAGCTTACGAGATATAGGCTATCACTCTTGTTCGACTGGAGAACGCCCGCAACACACAATTTGGCGGGTGCGCTGAGTCCTCCTCTACGCCTATGCGTGCGTGTGCGGGCGCGGGCGCGTGTGCGCGCGTGCGCGCTTGCGAAAGTTGGTAATTTCCACTTAACAAGAACGCGTCAACAACATTTCTAAAACTAATTGTTCCTAATAACGAACTCACGTTCCTTCCCTCCGCAGGCGTTATATAACTTTAGGCAGGCGTATCAGAAAACTGGGATCATTTTCTTGCTGAAATATGCACGTTGCTATGTCTGTTTGTAATTTAGATGGCTTTGCGGGAGTGCACAAGTAGCCTGTATAACATCCACCTAATATCACACTCTCTATGTGCGAGCCTCAATATGTATAAATATCAAAAATTGTTCCATTCCATAGTTCCGCCTGTTGATGCTCCGCAAGACAGTTCACAATACCGGTCTCACCACTTTGAATGGATAAAGGCTGAAAGTCCGAGTTTTCTTCTTCCATGGTTATTGAACTTTCTAGAGTAACTGAATAAATTAAATGAGGGCGGGATGTTGACCTAAATGGCTACCACGCAATAAAACATGCCACACTTCGATAAAAGCGCTTCTTTTGGGGTTCAATTTCTCAGCCGCAGATAATTACGGTGTTGGAACGGCGGCACGGTGGATGCCTATCTGTTCACTGTTTTACCGCAGCTCCAAGACAAATCTTCGTGATTAATTTTCTCCTTTACTAGTACTAAGGTAAAAATGGAAGGCACATATTTTATGGTAGGATTGTTCGGATACGTTTTTAGCCGCCTGGTGGACGTCTTAATACGTATTCGATAGTTCATCGGACGGTGATACGGGTGGGAAAAGTGTTGGCCTTGGTCTTGGCCGAAGGGTTTGAAATACCCGCCAAATTTTTCAAGCTCCCAGATATGACGCAGAACGAATTTTTTCGGACAGCAAGAATGTGAACTTCAAAGAGAGGGATGACAATGAAGATATACAGACCACCAGTGATGATGTGCCACCGGCACTACCTTTTATTAAAAGTTCAATTACCTTAAGGGACACTGAAACGATTTGTAAACATTGGGGCATTGCCTGCTCAAATCCAAGTCGGTAGTCTCGAGGTCATGTTTCGGCAATTCAGGGTGCGTTTGCGGGAAGTAATTTAGTAAAATATTCAAATTAAAAGAGTGCTTTCCTATTCTCTGCATTCTCCTTGTGATTTCCTATGACGTTTCGTAACAAGCTTACTCTTCCAGGCTTAGCTTGAAAACGCATACTGCGCAGCTGGCCGAACACCCCGTCGCAGTGAGTGTAAAGGCAGCCGACGGTTCATCGCAGTTCCTTAAATCACACAAAGTAGACGTGAAAGAGGTTTTGCCGATTTATGGGTATTCACGTTTTCGGACAAATCAATCTTGTCGTATACTTCTCCTTCAAGAATACTGCTAAAGCGATTTGTACTAGTGGAGTTATTGGCAATAAAAACAGCGCATTTTCGGGAGCGGAGCGTTTCCTGCTTGTTTTCTATTTCTCGTCGCACCGTGTGTGCGCTCCGATCGAACAATGCCCGTGACGTATCGCTTCTTGGTGACGTCTGAAACACCCGGTTGGGTGCGTCTGCTACTGCGACAACACTGCTTCGCGAGCATCGCTTTGGGACGGGCCGTATGACTTTAGGTCTGCTCGCGCGGTTTAACAGCGGAGTTGGTTAAAAGGACCATGAAACACTTTCTCTGAACGATTGCACTCTTTCTTTCGCGCCTGGAAGCATTGCGAAAGCTACAGTTATCGCCAGCTAGGAGCGGCCCGGCGTAATTTTTCGTTGCAGCAGACGTGCCTTCCGTTAGTGCTCTATTTTTGTCGCTTTATTTTTAAAGGTGCTATCGAAAAGTGCTCGTTCCTGCAACAGAAGAAAAACCGGCGAACAGCCGCTACATGGCCTCAGTGACGCAAATCGGGCAGTCGAAGAACCCCAAGACCGGGAATGAGAGAAACATGTTTTAAACGAGTTTTCAAGTTATCTGAGGATACGTAGAGCAGTAACTTCTGGCTGAGGTGCCTTGCGACCACCTAATCTAAGTACTTTGGGTGTTGGGTGAATGCGTTCTGCAAGCATTTAAGATTTCGAAAAAAGTTGAAAAAAGTTTTGCAGTGTCCGTTTAAGCTTCAGTTCCATCACTTCCAAGAATCGTTCAAAACTCGGCGCAGAAAAGTGGAGAGGATCGAAATTCTAGGCTAAGAAGTATGAAAAAAAGTGATAAGGAGGCCAGCAGTCGACGACCAGGTGTTGGTAGTGCACGTCTCGGCACAGATGTTACGGGTGGAAGGCACGCGTCTCCGACTGGGTGAGCGTAGTGATGACGTCAGTTTGACCGTGCAGATTTCCTCTTAGTTGAGGCAGACGGCATGCTATCGCCGAAATTAGTGTTTAATCTCCTGATAAAATGGGCTGACCTAAGAAAAGCCAAGTTAGAGCTTGTGCAGACCACCTGTTCTGCTCCTTCGTCAGTCTTCGCATCTAAATTGTGAGAATGGACGATATTTTCGGGGCGAAGCTCTTCTTTCTCGGGCCCTGTCCCGGCCATACACGGCACATTGATGATGATTGTGGCAGGATCCCCCTAAGGATTGGCCAACCAAAGATTGGCCTAAGGGGTCAATACATTCAACGCGTTCGTTGATACCCAACAAAGAGGAGAGGAAGAACAAGAGGCTGTCGTTCGTCGCCTGCGAGCTCAAGACTCTTGCTAGGGCCCTGTCCCGTCCCTCCTTGCTGCCATACACGGTGGAATGATGATGATTGTGGCAAGATCCCCCTAGGGATTGGCCAACAAAAGATTGGCCGAATAGGTCAAAACTTTCAACGCGTTCGTTGCTACCCAACAAGAAGGAGATGAAGAAGAAGAGATTGTCGTTCGTCGCCTGCGAGCTGAAGACACGTACCGGGGTACGCGACACCAGACGCTCCGCAGAAGGCGACGGCCAAAGTGGCTAAAATGTCATAGACCGAATTCGCCAACTTACCCATGGAGATTCTCATCGTCCCAAACAAGCCCTACATAATCACCACAAACATCCACGTCGTCGACGGGCTTGTCAACGGAGTGGTGGAAAGCTTGACGTGTCGAATCTGTATATGATGTGTGGGCGAATGTTACATGGTTTTACCGATAAGCATTTTAGCTTCGCCCCTCTCATCATCATTCACTTCGTGGAGATAGCGGAATTTTTTTAGTTTCTCATTGTGCTAATGAATATCGCATATGCTTACGACTGGAAAAGCTCATGAAAAAAATAGGGTGGTGTTTTTACGCTTCCACACCACGCTCAAAAATAGCGAGCGGAGAGAGCCGCCCGGTCAGTGAGGCCGTGCGGACACGCCGACGCCAAGTATTTTTATATGTAGGAGTGTAAAATATGTGAGCGAATGACTAAAGATTAGCCCAAAAATGTTTACAGTGAGCACGTACATGCGTTCCGAACCGACGTCGGTTTACATAAAGCATAATCGGCCGCTTGTTGGTGCCAATGTCGAGCTTGATCAGAGTGATGGTGACGCCTTGTACGCGCGTACACCGCACAGTAGTAGTATTCCGCTCTGTTATTTCGATCGGTTGTAAATATTTAAAACCATAACAAAAAGCTGACCAAAAGTTGCACGATACCACGCACGGCGTTTTTGAGCATGCCTCGTGCACTCTATACCATCCTGCACATTTCCAGAAGCTTCCGCTCGAGCCTGCGTTTATGGGACAAGTACAACCTATCCGATTTTACGAGCCGGATCGAATGAGTAGTCTCTCTTTTGGCGCCGCGCCGGCCTATTTGCTCGGCCCTGCAGATAATTGCACAAAGAAATGAATCCACCGTCGATCTTTTCCCTGATGTTAGAGGTCTTTTTCTGTCTATAACGGCTGTTCGTTCATTTTGTTTACGGGATCAGTGCTCATTAGCGATATGTGGCTCGTGCGGTTGCCGGCCGCAGCCCTACGTACACCCGCGCCCCCAAGCCACCATTTGTCTTGTTTAAGTGGATGAACGGAAATGATGACCTACTCTATGTGAAGACATAGCAATTTTGCAAAATACACGCATCAGTGTTTCCTCCTGGGAAAGTACACTTTAATTTTTTTTTGTTTGTAGTTAAATTCGAAGCCGTACTTCCACAGTTCAATCAGAAAGTTTTATTTTGAACTCTGAAATACGGTACCAGAACCACGACACTTAAACAAGAAAACAACGCTTTTCAGTAATTTGGTCCCGCCACGTTGAAGGACTGCGGGCAACGGTAGCGAAAACTGCGCCAAGACAGAACGTGTGGATTTGGGGAAACAACTAAGGTTGGGGTTTGGGCTAGTTGGCTATACATCACTTAAAAAAACAGCGCCTGTTCTCTCTCTCTCTTTTTTATTTCTGCCACGTCTTTGCGCTGTTTTTTTTCAAGTTGGGGAGTAACCTGTATACTAGGTGGAGGACCACCCTTATGATTAAAAAATTTCTGGCTTGTAAAGTGAACGTTTCTTAAATACCGCTTGCACAGTAAGGTTCCTTGAAGCCCCCACTATAGCTGATCAAAAGCAATTTTGGTTCTTCGGGCAGAAAACCGCTCGCCAATTCCTGCCCTGTTGCGAATGCGTGTTCGCCGAGCTGGATGTTTTACGCTGGAACCCTTGGTCAATATTGGTTCCTTCTTACCTAATTACGCTTCCATAACTCTTCTTCTGCTCTTAACTGACCTAATGTATTCTACAAGAGTGTGCAGTTTGCTGCTTTGTAGGAAAGAAGTTGCCGAAGCTGATGGCGGAACCGTGGTAAGCCAGCATATGGATTGCATTAACTGTATGCATGGTTGAGGTATAGGGTCGTCATGCTAGTACTAAGTTTGTTACACTCCAGAATCTAACAAAAACAGCCGTATTCATCAGGGCACGAATGCTGTCGGCGGCAGTTTTTGCTTCTGGATCGGTTCCTGACGATCTGTCGGCAGACCCGTCGGCCGACTGATTTTGTCAGCGTGTTCGGTCGGTGAGCCACTCACACTACGCGGACTTTTGGTCGGACGATCTGTGTGTGTCGTTGTAGGTGTAGTGCGAAGAAGCGGTCGACAAAAACGGAAGTAGGCATCGCCGTTGCTCGTCGTCGTGTCGCCTAGTGTGGTTACGCGTTAACAAAAAACGTGGTAATCAAAGAGGGAAATATACAAGAACAGGGTAGAGTGTAAGCGTGCTGCAGGAAGCGCTCATTGGCCAAAGGTGCTGTGGCAACCAACCGACGTCTAGCAGACGACGTTTTCCTTCACGGGAAGTGGAAGAACGTGCCATCCGATAGTAAGATCGCTGCTTTGTGAGGCACATGGGAGGATCAATGATACGCATGTGCTTTTTTAGTTGTCACTTTCAGCATTTGATACAAAAAAATTTAAAAAACATTTTTGGTACCATAGCCTAAATGGCGGCGTCCAAAAATTGTGCACCCTTCAGTCAACCGGCAACGATAGTTGAACTCCAAGCTTTCTCGCGTAGAATGCTGTGGTTGTCGTCTATGTTTTTCGAACATTGCGAACTGGAGCAATCGGATAGACGCAGGCTTCATAGCGCGAGGGACCCAAGTTTGTTTCCAGCCACCGAAAGCGTTTCTGTTTTTCACTTCGGCGTTTTCACGCTACAAACGCCATCAATGAGAACAATAAAGCTTCGATTTATAAACCCGCAGGGAATGGTGGGAAAAGGGCGGAAAACTTTGCAAGAAAAATTGTAGCTTTCCGCTACGATTAAAAAAGTTGTACTTGGCACAGATGACGTTCACCCCCCAGCTTAACTATTGCGCTAGTTCGTTTAGTGTGCTCAAACGCCTTTCAGATTGCCTTTATGCTCATATATGTGGTGATGAGAGGGTTGGGAATCTTACAGTAGCCGGGATTTTACGTCTGGAGGCCGACGTTGACTTGTCGTCCTAGGCTGTCGGATGCTGAGGGGATGTGGTGTTTCTCTTTTTGCCTGAAGTATGGAAACTCAGCACTATAAAATTAACCTAGTAAGGTACACTACCGGCTTCGAACACAATGATCCCATTCATTGTTTTGCTCACACACCTGACTTTTAGTGTTGTTGAATTTTTATTTTTGACAAATCTACGGCTTATATCGTCCTCCACGACGAAATAGGGTGTATCGTTGATCTCCCATTTTCTGGTGTTTTCCGAGGGATAAGGGTAGGCAGTGGTCACCTCAGTGATAGGTTCCAAGTAGAATGCCGGTACAATATCTTGTTTTTCCAGCGGGCACCATCTTCGGTGGGCTGACAAGACTATTTTCTTGAGCGCTGGGCTAACTATGTCTTTTTGGGCTTTGTAGGTGCTCAAACTGCAGGCACGCAGCATGCTGCTGCGGGCTGCCTGTCGCCAAGTTCTGCAACGTATAACCCGTCCCCGGCTCAAGGACGGTTATCATTTCATCCGCTGGGGTGGTTGGCACATGTGCTGCGCTGGGTGGTTACGTTGTCTTTTAGCAAGGTGTGGTCTTTTAAGGAACACCGCCTGCTTCTGTCATTGTCGCTGCCATTTCAGACTTCAAGCCTGACCGGGCAAGCGCCGGGTCACTGCGTGTGTTAAGGCTGATCATGGAGCCGGTGAAACTATAATCGTCAAGAGAGATATGCTCATGCTCGACCTCCTACTGTTTGCACTTCCGGTTGTGAAGGAGAACGTGGAGGGGGCATGAACGTCCCCAGTTCTCTGTTTATTCGATTTCTGCGTTGTGCCCGGTGCTCGTCACCAGGACCCCGGCGGAGCTGGGCGCACCAAGTCGCTGGTTACGCTTACCTGGCTGCAGCGTGGCCAGTATTCCAAATGGTTGCACATAGGCGTTTGGTGGGTTGGGAATCTTGGTAGTGAGTTGCCTCCAGATCAGGTGAATGGGTGGGCTGTTGAGCTGAGTACCCGTTAAGAGGAAGAGGAAGCTGGTCGGCCGCCCAGCATCGGTCCGTGATGCCGTCGGTATTATATTTATGCTATTACTGCTAACTTGACCGTCAACAAATTTTTTCAGTGAGTTCTGCTAAATTTACATGCCGTCTTGCGAAATTCCACGCCAATTTGTTCAGACGTTGGCTGTCCATTCTTAGCCGCCGGTCAGGAAGGTATCATGGCTGCCGCCACGGTGAAGGACAAGCTTTTATCAACTGAACAACTGACGGATGCACTTAAGCGCAAGTACAGTGATAAGATTTACGATGACCCCCCAGGACCTGCTTTAACGCAGCACATAGCAACGATAACATCGAAGGATAAAGATGTAGTGGTGCATGCACGAGTGCTATTCGTTACGGTAGGAAGCCGCCACGCCCCACAGAAGGATCTTGCTCTCGATGCGAATAGAGAAATTTGTGGTGCTGCTTCAACCTCAAAAGTTCGCTATCCCCGATATCTAACCACGTCGTCTGGCAGCCGTCATAGCCAAAGTAGCACGGCATCTTTCATTTAACGTGCTCACATCGACTCATGTTGACCTTCGCCATAGCTCGATTACAGCAGCGTTATATAATGAGACTCATACAACGAACCTGTGCGGTATGTCTTCGAATACTATTGATAGCCGCACGATTGAGCTCGACGCTCAGCTGCTTAGCTCACGCGGCTGCTCACGAAGAGTGATCCGGGTGAACCCGACTGATACAGAGGAGGACCTCGAAATTTATACAACGTGTGGATCGGCGAACATTTTTCACATTTAACGCCTGGTTGGATCAACTACGCTGTGTTCACATTTAACCCCAGCTATAATCCGAAAATGGTGAGAAAATATTTGGAATTAGCTTCTGTGAAAATCGATGTGCCCCGAACGTTGGTTTGTTACCGATTTCACAAGGAAGGGAACCTCCAGAGACACTGGCCCAACGCGGCTCTCCGAGGAACCTTTCGGAAGAGGCCATAAAAATTAGGCCTGCCTAAAGTTATGTTATATGAAAGGACACACGGAACGTGTACCCGTATGCTCAATAAAGAGAAAAATGTTCTAGCAAGATTGGTAGCGCATATAGCACAAACTGTGCTAGCGTGCAGCGGACTCAAAACGAACAAACAACATACCACTTCTCAATATTGCTAGCCGTACGTGTTTCCGCCACTAGAGATTGGACACACTGGTGCAGAAAAAATGCAACCCAGATGTAAGAGTGAGGTTACGTTCTAATTTTCGGTTGAAATGAGTGAACAGTCGGCCACCTCTACGTCACCCACAGCTTGGTGAAAGCAAACTTCCTGGGCCAAAAGGCCACCACGGCGGCCCAGAACACCACACCTGCCCGACAGCTTCAAAATATTGCAGCAAGAGATCACTTCCCAGCCACTCCATCTGACATCCTTCCAGAAGCGACATTAATAAGGTCTTGTTGAGCAGAAGATGGAGAACGAAGAGCAAACTAGCCATCGTCACAGGATGGCGTGCAGTCTCAAACATAGACGCCACACTGTGCAGCAGTTTGGCGATTTTCAAGCACTGACCTTCCCACCATAGTGAGAACCATAGATGAATGAATGAATTAATTAATAAATAAATTCATTAGTTCCTCTTATACACATTCGTATATACAGGTAGTTGCGTGTAGAGTGGCGGTGCCAAGGAAAAAAGCTGCACTAGACAGCGTGACTAGCTCTTGGCTCCGTCATATACAAAGCAAAGACAAGGTGCTCAGCACTTCAGACAAGTTAACGAGACCGAAACATCAAGGAAAGACAAAAAGGTACCGTATTACTGCACAACCAAAAAAATCACAGTGAGTCTGTAGTCAACTTCCAATCAAACTAATAATATCTTGTAGATTGCATATGGTATCCACGTTTTATTTACACAAAAGGTTTAGAAATAGGGATAGAATAAAAAACATCTGTGAGCCATAATTTGTTCTGGGCACACTACGATTCATTGGTCAGGTTTTCGTGTAGGATAAGGTAGATTTCGTCCAGTAAGGTTTGCAAATTGAAGAAAACTGTTTTGCTGGGACGAACGGGCAGCTTTTATATTGCCCCCGAGCACATACCGTGGCGCCACCTACCAGTGACCTCAATTGTAGGACGCCGGGTTATGCTGTCGTCTGCTAGAACACATTTCCAGTGCTTATGCGACCACACGTTTTTTGTTGTTGCCACCGTGTGCTCCCTCCTCGCGGTTTTGTCACAAATTACAGAGAAATGTTGTCTACAGACCGAATAATCCGGGCAAGAAATCTGCGAATTGCTTGTTCGCGGCGACACCACCGTGGCTAGGTAGTTGCTACCATCGCCACCGATAGCGAGTACGCAGCCAGTAACGCCAAGAACAATCCAATTGGTGCAGAGAAAAGCACTCTGTCAATTCATTATGAAAAAATTGTGACGTGACATGTACGAGACTTTGTGTGCAAGGAAAATAGACCTTGCAGCAGCGACGGAAACGTGCCGCTCTGTTGTGATCGCGCACTGTGCGCATTGCTTGGTAAATTATTAACTACGTGAGAATGGTGAGCGGATTGCTTCGCCGCACAATCTTAAAAGTTCTGGTAGGATCTGCAGTTCGGCTTAAACAGTGCCCATTTCCCTCTAATGTTTTTTTATATTCATGCCCTGATTTTATCAACGATCACTACTACTCTGTTCTTCTGATATGTTTACTTTTCGCGACAATTGTCCGCAATGTACGAATGATATTAACGCGAGTTTTCAACGCCTTCGAGCGGGTTTAAACGTGCCTATGTTTTTTTTTTAATTACGCCGTCACCGTAGAAACTTATAATTGCAACAAGGGATTTTGTCTGTTTACAATGAGCCTGCGCCTTTCTCTAGCATCAAGTTCGAGAACTCACGACTGCTCACAGAAGGTGCGGCTGTGTACGAGGCGAAGCACGTCGTTGGGTAATGGGAAGTTTTAAAATAGGGGAAGCAAGCGTTGGGGGGCCCGAAGAATTTATGGGAACCCAAAGACAGACGCTTGCTGATTAATTGATGGGGGGGTTAACGCGCCGACGCAACGCAGGCGATGAGGCGCGCCGTAGTGGAGGGCTCCGGATTAATTTTGACCACCTGGGGATCTTTATCGTGCGCCGAAATCTCGTACACATGGGCGTTTTTGCTTTTCGCCTCCATCAGAAAAGCGGCCGCCGCGGCCGGCAATCGAACCCGCGACCTCGTGCTCAGCAGCGCAACGCCTTAGCCACTGAGCCACCGCGGCGGGTGGACACACGCTTGCGCGCGTCGTGTTTTGGAAGGGGGCCTTTCCAAAAGCTAGCTCGCCGCCGGTTTCGGATGCGCGGAGTCCGATGTTGGGAACTTTAGGCTTAGTGTCGCGCCAGATATTTCATTGCCGCTATCGTTACAGTCGCGAATGACAGTCCCTAACAGAAGTTTTCACCACACTGTCACCCCCCTTTCATGTATGTGAAAGTTTGTATCCGCGGTGACTGCCATTTAAGCGATCGATTATTGTGCCGATTTTTGTGCGCCGATTTTTGTGCGCCGGTATCGCCACCCGTCGACCGCTCGCCTCACCCTGCGGGAACGGGCCGGCGGGGCCAAAACCGACGTCCGCAGCCGGTCGGCGTAGATCGTGCAGATATTCGGGCATCGCTTAGAAAATCACAGCTGATAACACCACCTAGCACACTTTTTTACCACCTAACATCCACTTTCGCGAATGTGGAACTCCTTTTCCGCGATTAGTGTGATTTTAAAACGCGGCAACAAGACGTTGCTGCGGCATCCTGCGTCGGTTCGAACCGCAGGCGGGCAGGCACGGCGGACGTGTGTACGGAGTGTTTCTGCGAACAGTTAACGCTTGATGATTTCGCGCTTCATCCACTTCTTGCGAACGACAAGCGAAACATATAAATTTAGTTTGGTGATCGTCGTAGCCTACAATGTCGGTCTGGGAAAGGAGCCGTAGCTTACGCTCACACCGCATTAGGTATCATACCGTCCGCATACCCCACCACGCTCAAGTCGTTTGCGGGCATCCTCCCATGGTTGACAGGATTATAAAGTCCTCATGAGGTCAAACTACGCTTCACGCCCTGATAATTAACTTCAAAATCGGAAAATTAGCACGAAGACACACTTAGCAGGCGCGTCCCAAACGAAATGTCATGCGCTACACGCCCACCACGCAGCAAGGTAGGAACGGGGATCCCACAAGTGACGTCAAGACGATCGCAGCGCCAGCCTCTCCAGTAGTGGCCCTCGCGGCCAATAGGCCATGAATATATGGACATTTTAAAGAGTTAGCATACTGAATTTATGTGGGCTATTCAAGGCGGATTCCATGGATTGGTCTAGTTTAATATTGAAAATTGCTCTTAACCCTCTTTTTCACAAAATAAATATTTTTTGTTTATGCGTCTGGGTTGTCAAGCCCTAGGCAAATTGAAGAGAATTTAGACGAGACAGAGAAAGCGAGTGGTAGATAAGTATTTTTACTCCCGTTGGCATTATGAATCTCAGTTTAGATAACGCCCCCAATATTGAATATTGCTTAGTTATCACATAGTTCACGTGAATGTTCCAATTCAGTGAATTAGAAATTTGTATTTCTAGAATTTTAAATTTGCTCATGACCTGGATATTCTGTGGCTAATAGGAAAAGGTACAGTTCCCGGTGGTTGCTTATTTTTATAGAAAAAGAACATAGACTTTGTTTTAGACGCATTACCTGTTAACTTATTGTTGTCGGACCATTTCTCCAACTTCAGCAATGTTTGTTTCGCCATAGTTACTAAATTAGAGTAGTTGTATCAAGAAAATATAAAGATGATGTCATCGGCATGAATAATATGCTTGGCCTGCGGGGTAGCAGAAACTATATCATTAATGTAGATATTGAACAAAAACGGCCACATTATACTTATGATCGGATTTATTTCACAAGTTGAGGAGTTAATATGAACGTATTGGCAACGTTTGCTGAAATATTACTATGAGGAGTAGCGCGTGTCCACGCGACCCATATGCATCTAGCTTTTTAAACAGAATGTAATGTGATAGGGAGTCGAAGGCTTTCGCATAATCTATGAAGAGGGCAAGTGCAACGTTTTGGTTTTGTTTTTCTTCTAAAAGAAATTCGTTCTGTGTAATTAGTGCCGGTTCAGTAGAGCGCAAGGGAGTAAATCCGTACTGGGAGTCTTTGAAGATTTTGTTTTTCTTAGCAAAATTAAAAACCATTAACAAAATATATATATTTTTGAAATCCTTTGCCGAATACTTGGAACATTGAGATAGCACGGTAATTACCATATTTAATTTTTACTTTTCTTATATATAGGAATATCTTTAGTTTTTGCATTCGTGGGGGGAACCTACTTGTTCGATCGCAAGGGTAAAGATAAACGAGTTCTGGGTCAATCTCTATCTTAACATGCTTGACAGGTCCTATCTGTATGTTATCTCTATCACAGGCATGGCTGTTTTTACACTTGGGAAAACAGTGACACGAACGGGTAGCAGGCTAATAGTACAATTTATACTGGTCTCCACTGGGTCACAAGAAATAGGAGTTGTGGTGCCCTGAAACATGCTGACAAAATAATCATCGAAAGCGTTTGTAAGGGAATCATTTGTAAGCACAGTGTTATTATGTACGATCTGAGACGGCGAACTGTTCAACTGACGCCGGATTAGGAGGGTGTTAATTATTTTCTATGTACGATCTGTTTTGTCCCTGCAACTTATATGAAACTTATCCCGTATCTTAATACAAAAGAAGCTACTGCTATGGAAAGGGAGCAAAGCTCGAAGTCACATAATGTGGAGAACACCGATGTGCCAGAGCGACAAATATATGGTTCTGTAGGGCAACTACCGTGAACTTCGTGAGGCGGCTGCCGAACAACCGGCCCCCATTTATTCGGTTGCAGAGCGTACACGGCTCCCCGCATAACATGCCTATGCCGGTCAAACTTGTAGAGCGGCGGGCATCCCTTTAGTCCTTAAGACAGTGGCGCACTGCCAGATCGCTACTGCAGCCTGCGGTACAGACGTCCAAGACGCCCAAGGTGATGGCTGCCCGGCGGTACGTTGGATGTAAACGCGACGGTTGCGCCCACAAGCGGGTGCCTAGGCACTGCTCAAGATAATTCCACGAGCATGAATTTCGCTGGGATGCGCCGCCTCCGCGCGTTTTACCCCCATTACGCGGTGGTGTTCGCTGGTGATTCGAATGCCCCGCACTGAGTTTGGGGGTACCACACTTCGCATGGTCAATGACTACAACTGCTGCAAGAGGCTGACGAGGCGGAGCGGCAGCGTCTAAACAAACTCTATTTAGCCGACTCAACGAGGAGAGAACCTTGGACAACGTTATACCGTCCAGTATTTTATATTGGCATACGCCGACGCTGCGGCTACATGATTTCACGAGCCAACACTGTGGAGTAGCAATCACTACCCCACCTGGATCCACCTCTCTGGTACAGACAAGAAGTCTAGGAAGCGCGCACTGTGCGCGAACTGAAAACTCAATCAGGAGACGACAGGCCAGACACGCCCTGCCCACTATTGGTATATCGCATTCTGGAGGTTGCGGAAATCACTACTAGCGGTTTAGAGGTTAAACTAGTCTTTCAACCACCAGATGGTCACCTTTGTCAATTTTGGAAGCACAGGAACGTACTTCAGAAAAAAAATACTCCGCCGCTGGAATGCAGCTACCATGATTTTGTGAGCATACGGCGACAAACCGCAATACTATTCCCTCGTAAGCGCTGGGAAGAATATTGCGTTTACTTTTCACGGTAAACTGGAGTAGAAAAGCATTGGTCAACGTTCCGGTATATCGGTGCTCAGGGTAAGCTCGAGGGAACGTGCTGCTTCGCACCGGTATTGATCATGATCACGTTAAGGGGGAAGCAGCCTTACTCTTCTTGCGGCAACCAAACATCGGAGCTTCTGCTCATATGTAGGCTCATTCCCAGGCGGACGGGTCGCAGCCTCTAGAAACACCGTTCACGATAGCCGAACACAAGCCGGCTATGGAACAATGAATGTTCATTGTAAGCCAGGAAAGATGGCGCCACGTGGGCAGTGCTTCTAATACTTCGCGCAAGTTTACGAGAAGAGGCTTCTATACAAGATAAATGAAAAGCGATCCACGGACAGCTGCCACTAGCTTTAACGCACACTGCAATGACTCCAATTCGAAAACCAGGGCAAGAACTGTTGGGCCATCTTAGACCTGACTTACGTCTACGCTCTGTAAGATAACAAAACGTGTGACAATTATCAGACTGAATTACCACCTCGAGGAGGAAGCTGAGTACTTGCACCACTGTCAAACTGGGTTCCCGCGAAATCTGGGGCGGTTGACTGCGGTTTCTCCTCCAGAGGATTCCACAGAAAACAAATCACCAGTGACTGCACGTCACGTACCACGAGAACTCCGCAAAATGTATGACACCGTTACTCACGCAGCCTTTCTTGGGGTGTTGGTGAAGGATTCCCGGAAAAATTATTGAAAATTTTGCCCGGAGTTTGCTGGCCAAACAGACTTTTCAGATCCGCTCTGGCCGCCGAGACACTAAGCAGTTTGAAGACCGTTGGAGAGTTCCTCAGGAGTTCCTCATGACATCTTATCTCTCACCCTTTTGAATTTGGCCATAAATAAGCTTGTTCGAGGTGTTGCAGCCGCCTTATGCGTCCATGTCACGGCAAATTCCGGCGATGTAAACATCTTGACAAAAGCTGCGGATCCATCTTTGACAGAAAGCGATGTTTGATATCTGCAACAAGCTCCTGACGCGTTCACAAGTCTCCTCGCCGTTACGAGAATGGAGGTTTCTTTGAACAAAACAGACTTTATTATTATTACGCGTAAGCGAGAGCAGCAGGTTATAGTTGCCTTCACCATGGCAGGTCACATCTTTTAGCGTGCCACAGAATGGTGGATCAGAGTGCTGGTCATTCCAGCTCACTTGTTCTGAAGGACTTCAGAATAGCGCCGACAGATGAAAGCGCAATTGGCTGCTCTGCTAAGCTTTATCTGATCTAATAACTTCGGTAGATTGGCTGAAAGCATCCGCCGCCGAGTAGTTCAAGCCATTTTGGCGAGAAAAGCCTGCCCTCCGTTCCGTCTCACGAAACGTCAGACGGAACAGCTAGAGCCGACATACCCAACAGCTCTTCGTGTCATCACGCTTCTTCCAAAAAAATCACGCCATATTCACGGAATGAATGATGATAAGTGGGGCGAAGCACGAGAGGGGGAGATCATCGGTAACCGTAACTCTTCCCGTGAACATTCGCCCAAGACTGTGTGCGTACATTGTACAAACCAACTTTTATTTTGTTCTTTTATTTTGTTCTGTTTCGTTTGTTGTTTCGTTTCTTCGTTTGTTCTTTTCATTTCGTCGTTGTCATGATGGATTGCGAGGTCCCTTCATTACGACGGCTTTATGATCTGTGAAATGAAGCGAGAGAGGTTCTGTACTGGCTGCAATGGGAAGTTTAGCAAACACTAAGTCTATACACGTTCCTCGGATCGTGGTAGGGTTCATATGGATACATCTGAGTGCGTTATTTGAAGAAAGAACTTTTATTTAGGGCGAACATTGTGCCCGAACAAGACGAGAGGAGGAAACGAGCAAGGTTCCTTGCGTCTCGTTCGATCTCCGAGAACTGACTGCCTTGCGTTCGTGGCGTGATCTCTTGCGTGATCTTCCCCTCGCAGTGCACGTGCGCTCGCGCCTCCGTTGCGAACACAGACAAGCTCGCGCTCCCAGGTGCCGAGTTTGCGCTGCCAAGTTGCAGCCGGTTCTTGCGCGTGCAACGGGCCCACTTTTGCGACATCTCCGAAAGCATGCGGCGGTCACGTGCCACGAGGACACAAGGGATGGACAGACCATGGCTTTAGGAGCTTCGCCCCTAAAACACGAAGGTACTGAGCGCTGAATTGCTAGGCTGGGCTTCCAACTCTTCAAGAAATAGTCCTTGCTCGATTCCGAGGAGTTCACGATTGCCACAACCTCACTCCGCAAGGGTGCCGATTACTAGCCGCTGATGGCCACATACCACCACCGGACACGGTGCTTATACAAAAGAGCACACCACCATGGGAGACACAGTTATTACTGCGCATATAACCGGCACCCTCTAAAACTCGCCGTCAGCGGAACGCGCCGAGTGGACCTCACCGGTTATAGCCGCTGCTATTTCACTGAACAGTCCACACTTCAGATTTTTGTCGACGTGTCTTAGCGGCCCGAGTCCCATGTAGTGGCACTGGCTGCAGCGCCCAACCCAGACGACCACCACCAGAGCATTCAAAGTATTTCTCTTCACGCCCACCCCATTGTCACGGAACTTGAGCTTTGTCCTATAAAGAAGGAAGGTCTTCGTCTTGCACGCTAGGTTATCACCGATCACTCTAAACGGGTTACGACAAAGTGTATATATTTACTGTCTGTACTTAGACACTCAATTGCCCTCAGTTAGTCTACAGTAGCTGCACTAGCACTGCCCGTCATATCAGACAGACATGCGAAGCACTTAGGGCGCACTCTGTGGTACTGGTAATGGCAAGCTGGATTCGTGCACATCACGGACACCCAGAAAAAGAGGCGTCATGGACATCCTACCGATGCTTCAGTACTTCGCTTCCTGTTCGGGATCCCCGTGAAACTAATTGCTCTCACCTCTGATCCAGATGTGGATAGCCGCCGTCAACGTAATCGACGAAGCAAGGAATTATCAACTACCATCCACTATGCGGCAAACCCACACACCCTGGTCTACCCGAGGTGCTTAGCTGTTGTCAAGCGGGTGAGGCCTTGGTAGGCTTATACAGACGACGTGGCTGCTCGATGGCGTAATTACCCGCAGCAATCGTCATCCCACGTTGGAAGCCTCCCCAACGGTGGTTCCCCCGCTGCGTTATCCACACTAGTACCGACATTACCCCAACAATTAGCCACCTTGTTTGGGACTGCAGCGTTCTAGACTTGTTTTTCGGAAAGCACCGTCGCCAGAATCATCTATCATATGAGAAGTCGCAGGCACCACGTGGTCGGCGCCAAGGTATGTTGACGGCGTTTTGGAACTTCGTGTGTGAGATATCCTATATCCGGACATTATTGAAACACTCCGTTCACCCTGCGACTATCTAGCATTCCCAAATAGAAAATTGTCGGGTCGTTTGTCATTAAGGGCTCTACAATATCATACGGGTCCACAGCGTCTACAATTAACTAACTGTGGTGCGAGTGTATACAATTAGCTACCAAACTTTCTCACCTATCGCACAGGCAACCTCAACCTCGGTCCCATCCGATCCACCTCTTCGCGTGCCAGACCACGTGGTACACACCAGGGGAAAGTCATTTTTCTACTGCTCTTCTCTTTAGTCTTGCGATTCTACAACTTCCGCGACTTCTACAACAAATGCACCACATAGAACACGAAATGTATGCAGACGAGTACACTATTCGGACCACAGGAATTTCGATTGGGGAACATCAATACGCCCTCCAAGGAGCCATTGACATCACCTACGATTACCGTAGAGTCCCCGGCCTCAATAGTGCCTTAAAAAATCTGCCTTTCTTGTCCTACAAAAAGGCACGCAAGGGCGGAGACGACAATCCCTCCCAGAAGCAGAGTTAAGCCTACATGGCACTCCAATCCTAACCACCCCTACAATAGGTGTACCTGATCCCAGTTAGTGGTTTCACACATTATGGGTAATGGTTTCTCAGTGCTCACATATCGTCCTAGACATACTTTCTGCGCAAGTTCAAACTCCAAAACAAAATATAAATATCACGCATATTTCATATACTGCAAGGTGACAATACAACCCATGAAGATTGTTCGTTTTATGAACGCCCCTTGAGAGCCCCCACGACGAAAACAAATATGTTTTCTGACAAACTACAATATTTTCTTCAGTTATCAGTATGTTGGGGCCGAGAGCACTGCAGAGGATATATTTTTATTCAGTGAAGCGCTGGAAAATCTTAAACTGCTCAGTTAATCGAAACACTGCCATCGTGCTCCATACACAAAATTTACTAACATAATCTCATTTTTACAGCTGTTTGGCGTATTTACTGATAAGGCAATTAGCAACCAGCTGCAACAAAAACTGTGGTTCGCAAATTACAGAAGCCAAGCCATGTGATGTGCCAATGGGTACACGAGAGCACAATGAGAGCTTCAATCTGCCATTAACTGCCAATAAAATGCTCGTATTACACACGATCAACACATGACAGATTTTGTAACGAGCGTGATGATGTTGTAACAGCACGGAAGATGTGATAGAGTTGTGCTTTGCTGCTTCTCAATCGGCTCCACACTCTTTCCAACGACTGAACTCCTGTTAAGAGAATGCCATCCAAAACTTACACTGGCCATTATTCATGTACTCATCATACTTAACCAGTACAAAAAGAACGCCCCGATAAGCAGTTTTGCCAAAAATCGGGGCGAATTTAAAGCTGCTTATATGTAGCACCTGTATGGATTCCTGGTATTCTATTGCAGAGAGGGCGGTACCTGGGGCCGAAATGTTGCCAACACAAATCGCAGAACAGAGATGGTGTGTAGCGAGAAATCTTTATTGCCTGAGACGCTCCTTACTACGAAGATTTTGAAAGCGCGATCTTAACCTCAGAAGTAGCAATACGTGATCTTCGATATCTGCACAACATATACAAAGGGATTGAAAGAAGGCAGCCGAACAAGCGATGAACAGCAAACGTAATCATCGTCAGAAACTCTCTCATCGCAAGGCGCCAGTACCTAACAGCGGCACAACGCGTATGACACGAGGCGAAACCATTAAATGCCGGTAAGGTGGATAGCAAAGGAACGCTGTGAAGTGGCGATATTACAAAGGCCTTTGATAACGCAAAGCGGATGGAAGGTGTCTCAGGTGATCAACGGGACAGTTATGCATTTCTCTTTCACAGCCGCAATGGACTCTTAGGTGTTTTGTGAATTTTTACTCTTGAACACGTGCAATCGAAAGGTATAGCATAGCGATGTCATAGAAATATAAGATAGCGATAGCATATACCATAGCGATAGCATAGAAATGGCTTGCACTTAGGTTTTATAACAAGTGAAGCGAACGTCGCGTATTTGCGGCGTGTTATAACTGCGTTGACGACTAGTTCGTTTTTGTATTTCCTACAGACACAACATCCTATTTGCCCATTGTGTGCATTTTCAACAAAAAGTCGTGCATTAAAATGCATCCCTTCTCTGTACCGAAGATGGAAAAGTAATGTTCATTAGCTGCAAAAGCAATGCACTAGAAAAATGAATTTTTTTGAGAAATTTGAACATACCGATAACATTTAAAATCAAACATATAGCAGTGCAAGCGCATACGCAACCCTTGATAAATTTTGTACCTTAAATGTACCTAGTATGTGGGCTGCTAAAGTGTTTTGCCCCACTTCAGTCCTAACTTTGAGTTTTGGAGTTTGCCCATCAGTCAATTTGGTTTGCGCACAAAATAAATATTAGTTAACTTTACTAAGACAAACAATCACTTACCGCAGTTATTTATAATGTATCGCCATCTCGCTCATCAGTATTCATTGACGGGGTACGGCCTCGGTGCAAAACTGGCCCAAGCTGTGCATGCTCCGCTACGCTTAGGGCATTCCGTCACACGTATTTTTACCTGAAATGGTGAACCACCTCAATGTGACCAGGACATATCATTAAGATAATTTTTGATGTCACTTGTAAAGGTTGACTTCCAGGGTGCTTTCTTCCAGTCTAACACAACAAAAAGAAATTTTTCGACAATGTGGCTAAGTGCTCGAGACCTTGTCGGGAGGAATTCTAAAATTAGTGTACGCGACTTATTCCAGTCCACACTTTGGGTGGCAACAACCCCGAATGTTCTGTCCCTTGAAATTACCCGTCTATTGTATTGCCCAGGGCTGCATTTTACATCTGCATAGACAGTCATACTTTTATCACAATGCCAAAGACTCCCATTGGAGTGGTCATTGCTATTTGGGGTCAATGAAATTTCAGTATAGATTCAAGTATGAATACAAACAGTGACTTATTCATGGCAAAGAACCTTGTTGCAGGAACTCAAGATATCGAAAGTTAAAATGAAAACGTTTAAAAAGAAAGTCTACAGATCAATATACTTTGGCTGTGCAGTTTACGCATACACACAATACGTTGGGGTCTCAATTGTGTTGTAGTTTTTTTTAACCAAAAAAATTCCCGTTACTCCGTAAGCATAAAACTACAAAAAATGGCTGAAAAAATCTAAACTCCACAGTTTTGTGGTTTCCGCTTCTCTAGCCTTCATTGTACTATTATATTTTGGTTGTAGAAATAAAGAGTGTGTCATGGTGCTAAACAAATGTGAAACACCCGTAATTTCAAATCAAGTACCCGCAAGAAATAAAAATAATGTACATCGAAGGTCGTTAAAGTACTGACGACTGTTTTTTTGTACAAGGGTTAATGGTAGTGTTGCATTAGTTCCTTGTTTGTAATTTTATACTTGGCAACGAAACGTGTTCCTAAAGGCTACGTCACTTTTAAGGCCTCACAGGAGATTTTATTAGCTTTGCGAAAAGAAAATATTGTGGCAATAGGCCAATGTTCTGCATTGTGAATCACACCATAGCAAACACTAACATAGTTTACGCGGGAATTAATAATGTCTTAGCTCGGGCTAAAGATGTGGCGAAATGTCGGATAGACGGAATTTTTTTGGAGCCAGCGCGTAAAAAGTCTCCTGAGGAATAAAACATTTTTCTGAGTAGATATCCATGCCTCCTCAAGACTCAAGAAATTTAAACTACTCCTTTCGAACAAATTCCAAAATATCCTCACAAATGCAAAATTTGTTGTATTTACACAAAGTTGAATAGCCCAGTCATTTATATCATGCCGATTAAACTTCCAAGCTGTTTGGGTTTCATTTGGTTGCAAACATTCGCAAAACTTCTAGCCCATGGGCGGCCAACCATTACCTATGGGCTTTGATTTGTGGAAGCATGCATTCAAAGTTGAACGTCTGAGATTCGTTGTTTCCGGGGCGCGCTGTAGAATATTGGTGTCACCACTAAGTTGGTATCATTTGCTTTGCACGACGGGAGTGAACTTGACTTGTGGCCTCTCACTGATTTGGTTGTATTTTTCGACGTCCGCCATGTGCATTGAACAAGCGTCGACGTCCACCGTCCACTACTGCTCAGTTCAAGTTCACGCTACGGAACTCCTGTTCCTGTAGAACGCCTCGTAATATCAAGGCTCCTTGCCCTGGCCTTTTCCTCCGCCTCTATTTTTCTTGGACAGTGGCGGGGTCGGGGAAGGCATTTCCGGCATGCTTATAGCGGTGAGTTTTAAAGAGCTTGCATATAAAATTTAGGGCAGCAATATTCGGCTAGGAAGAATGTCTTAAAATACGGCCGGTCAAATGTTATATGGCCGAATATCGAGCATTAGAATCCGCACTACACAGGCGTGGCCAAAATAAGTGTACGAATGTTCAACAAATAGTTAAAATACACAGAAAAGCAAAATTTATGCCCTACTCCGTATTTCTAAATTTCGTAATTTTCACTCGCAATAATGCAAGAAAGAGCTGGCCTGCTGTTATACTAAATGGCGGCTACTTAAAAATTTCGCCTTTTTTTTTCAAAACATAAAATACTTTGTAAAGCAACATGTCTTACGTTTGTGCTCCCTGTGTTGCACAATATTGATTTTTCAACTTGTTCAAAGGAAGACCGTCATCAATGAGTACTCATGAAGCTTTACTGCCCTGGTTGTGATACAGTTTAACGTTGTGTTGTTAGTGAACGTCCTTACCTGATGTTAGGTTTCGTCATCGGCAATATAATCGTAGTGCCTCAGTATTTTTTGCAAGGATTGGCAATGTGTGCACCTAAACGCGTTCAAAACAAACAAGCGTTCCAAAGCCTCAATATATATATACCAAAGCTTTTGTTTCAGCTTGTAATACTAGGGATTATGTCATATTTACTGCTCCAGCATAAAAATATTATGGTACAACTGCTTTGTTTTCGGCAGCGGGGAAAATAAGGGTGTGGCATACGTGATCTCTTCTAAGTCGTGCTACATGCTCCGCCTTACCTTTTTGGCAAGTTGAGTATTTGAGTCTTTTTTTAGTTAAATTTCCTATCATAAACATTAGGGATGAGCAACAGATAATGACAACCCTGTAGACTGCCTAGATAAGCAAATATTGTTGCTAAAATATTGATTCCGAGTTGGAATGCTCAGGTGAGGGGCTTGTTGCTTAAATCTATTGTAATGCAGTCTATTCTCTTGCAAGTATTTGTTGTAAACCCGCAAGTATTTGTTGTTTATAATGGAGGAGGGTTATAAGAATCACAACTATTTTATAAAGCCACTGTAAGCGCCTCATCTAAAGGCCGATTCTTTGAAAGCTCGAACATGCGTTAACACGGACATTTCTTTTAGTAATAGTTTCGTCCGTCATACGCAAGCCTGGTAATAGCCCGAAAGTGGAACTCACCATTTCCTGATACGTGTACTTTGCCAGAAAAAAATTTAGTAGGGTCCTCGGATGACATGCTGCTTCAGTTGGCAGCCGTTTTTTCTTTCTCCAAGAGTGTGTGTGCGCCCGCACCGCTGTAATCGTTCTGTCTAAACTTGTGCAAAACCGCAAAACTTAAAACTAATCAGAAGAACAAGCACTGTCCAGTGATCCAGATATATAGAAGGAAAGTCACGAAATACGCCCAGGCGCAAGATTGTCGCCCGTTTTGCCGCCTCCCACCTTTGTGTCTCTAGTAGGGTCGAAGTTGAAGTGGCAGGAAATTTCCGTAAGGTATACGTAATACATCGGTATCAGATGACTTGTGTAGATAGAATAAAAATACAGGAAAAAAAATACAAGTTATTTGTTTTGCACAATTTCGATTATTTAAAAATAAATGGAAGCAAGGCCGGCCTCAATTTTCCTGAAAATTTTAGAAATGAAACTCCTAAAGCAGTGCAATCACACTGGAGAAAAAATATGGAGCTTTGTGTTATTATATTTTAACTTTAAAAGCGCCGTGCCATGTGGCACATACTGCCGTTGCTTTTAGGACCCTGTGGGTTTACGAAAGTGTGTCAGTACGCATTTTCCTACAACATCAGACAAGGTTGAACTTTTTCATTTTTTTGGGTACGTTTGAGGTGTTCGACTGGAGATGCGAAATGACTAAGAGTGAGCAAAAAGCACGCATTTTCAGGAGCCACGTTTTTATGCAGAACAAGGAGCAGGTTCACAAAACATTTCTGTGGGCATGTCGAATGCTGTGCGAAAGTGTCCCGTTCCACATCCACAGCTATCTTGAAACTAAAGAACCACAAAATAAAAACTGCAGACCAGCACAAACCTTCTCACACCCTTTCCCACCCCACGTGCCCCGCGCTATGCACGGCTACATTTCAACACTGCCCAAAATTAGGCCCACTTTTTCACATAACAGTTGCCCGCGTACGCGCACCGACGCGCCGCTTACCCCCTATCATTACACTACAGCAGTGAGCGAGGCTGCTGAAGAGCTCGGCCCTAGCCATCCAGAGCACACTGGTGAAGAGGGCCCATTTCTTTAGCACGTACCAGGGTGCCATGGATTGAGGGCTGGGCCCATTCGAAGAGCGCGTGAAGGAGGCACTTTTTCTGTCATGAAGTTTAATCCGTCACTCACTCGGTGTGTCGGTTGATGGATGGACTCCGTGGCGGGTGGGTACCCAGAGGCACATGAAAACGCCTTCAAATATCTACCACAGATGACTAACAGCGACGAACCGGAACTGGGTATTTTAAGGAATGTCCGACCTAGCGGCATCAACAGCGTGGTATTATTTTGGATCGATTTGTATGACGAATATGCCAAGGCAATCTAATGGCCCCAAAAGTTGGAAGACGCAGAAGAACAAAACCATTCAGTTATTTTAAATATGTACTTGTTTAAAACCAAATCTAGAAAAATGCACGCTTTTATGTGCCGAAAGAACAGCCACTTCTATCACGACAGCCCAGCACGCGGAAGCCTCTTCGGAAATTTTTTATCCTGTCCTGATCGGAGCATGAGTGAGTAGCTAAAGTTTTCGTAACGTTTTGTGAAGAGCATTATTTTTTGTGAAGCGCATTTAGAGGGTGTCTGTGTTTCTACTAGATTAGGTTGATGACAACTGTGCACGAACAAAATCTTCCCTCATCCGTTTGAGTGACTTTGAGGGTAGTACGTATACATAAAACTGAATTGAAGTTCTTGTAGCATTCGCTATAGGACCGAACTTGGAAGTTGACACCGTCCAACAGAGCACAACAAACTTGGCAGGCGCGAATGATCGTTAACCTTTCTCCTGGTACGTAAATCTGAAGGATACACAAAACTGAAGATAGAACACCAAAAGTGGAGAACATTACACAGCGTAAACAGCCAAGTTGCATAAGGCACCGGATTCTTCTTCTAACACGATACGCTCACGAGCTGGAGGCATCTTACAGGATGGCCCGTCGCTGTCGCCGGTGATTTGTGTTGCTTGTACAAGCACGCTGCCTTATTGGATATGACTATGGTTCAGAAATTACGTACTCTCAGCGAAGACACAGGACAACGCGTCGGTGAATAGGTTGCTAGTGTGCACTTCAAAAGGAAATGCGGCCGTCTGGCAGGAGTAGTAGCTTTTTAACGAACGCATTCTTTCCGTTGTACAATCCGCACACATTTTTTTGCCGACAAAAGTTTTTGTTGAAATGCCTCTGTTTTTGCTTAAGAAAAATAGCGCACATACAAAAAGTAAAGCAGTTTCAGGTAATGCGAAACCTGTAAATTTCGGAGGAGTGATTCATCAAATGGGTGTGGCGCCCCTTTAGTCTAGTTTCCGTATTATTCTGGCGTTGATACTGAAAGTAGTCAAGAGAAGTTACCGAACCCCGAGAAGACAGCCGTAAAAATAGGCTTGATTTCGTTTTCATTACTTTAGGAATATAATGCGTGAATTCATAAATTTTCGTTATTTTTTGTTATTGTGCAAGTTTTTTCTGCATAGAACGGCAGCCTTAGTGGCAACGGTGAATCCAAAAATCACCCACAACACTTTGCTAACGAGTAATGTTCGCGCGTGGAATGCATGGGACTGACATCGGCCTCGAAGCGTCTGTTTGGGTGCGTGCGTTGACTAGATACCGTTGAGGCTGCTCGGTCGAGCGTAGATACCGTGTACCCGGACAAGCCGCGAGCCTTAAGCTGCTCCGCACCTTATAAAATGTTAGAAGTCGAGCCTTTGTGTTTAGAACGCCAAAAAGCTCAACCTTTGTTGGTGTAGCCATAAAATGCGTACCGATTCTCCTTCATAAACTCGCCAAATAACAAAAAGCGGCAGTCACGCAAAACAATGAGCGGAGACGCGTCTGCCAATGCAAAGTTGGGCCGTTTTACACTTAAACTATTAAAACATATTGCGGACATGTAATTAGAGTTTCTTGTCGTGGTGGTGCAGTCGCGTTTTCCCAGTTTTAAGGAAAATTGAAAGGGGCAGTTTTACTTTTATTTTCATTTCGGGCCAGTTGCATAAGAAAGAAGGGTAAGTATGTCTTCCTTTTTTGGTTTTTTAAGAATTCACCTTTCCGACGTGTGTTTATAGGTGCCTGGCGGGCATTACTTACCTTTTACAAGTTTGTCACTCCTGCAGATGCAGATACCGCAGGCGTCGAACTCAGCAACAATGTAACGTGTAATCGGGATTCACAAATTTTCGAAATTTTTGTGTACTGCACAAGCCAAAGATTGCGTGGTATGTTGTGTCATGCCGGTCTAGTACTTTGTTTCGAATAACGTATAAACTCAGCTCTTTCACCATTCCATGCCCGAAAGCACGGATTTGAAAAGAAATACAGCAGCCGCCGTAAACATCGGAATTACAAAGATTTCATTGATAAGTGGACACCTTAAAAAAAAATGCACTTCACTTTCCAGGTAACACTTTGCTGGTGCATATCTCCTAAAAATCCCGTGAAAAAGGTTGCCAAGATTCACTGACTTGAACTCTCGACAGCTGATATTGAGAGAGAAGATTTCTGGCATTCCCTAATGACGATATTAAGCCTCATAGAACTTCTCACAGCCAGCACAAACATTTGCACAAGATAACATTGCCTGAGCGGCTATTTATCGGTGCCAAGCGTCCGCCGTATTCCGGCGTATGGATTTACCGGACAACCTCCTGTCTATTCGCGTTTAAAATGTCCTTTCCGCTCATGACGGGCGGCTTGTCCTTTCGGAGGGCGCACGACTTAACCGTTTTCAGAGCATTCCAGAAAGGACGCCGAATACATAGGGTGCAATTGTGCCATGGCTAGAGAGGGTGATTGGGCGTTTTCTGCGACGAGGAACGTTGGACGCAAGGCTGCTCAGAGCAACAAACTTCCAAATACCGCTATCTCGATTATCACAACTAAAAGTTTGCTAGAGTTATCTGGACAAAGTTCAGTGTCTCAGACAAGAGGATCCCAGACATGGTGACTTGCGTTCAAGCAGAATGGTCCGACACGAGCCCATTTTAACTTTGAGCGCAAAACACGAATGTTTTCATCACTCTTGCCTGTTCTTTCAGGCTCCTAGGCTCTATTTCTCTGCGCGCGTATCTAATTCCACACGCGAGGCGGTTTGATAGCATTTGTCCAGTTTTGCTGCGGATACTTGCGTAGCTTCGACTGTGCTGCGGAGCATGGCGCTTGCTCCTAACCTGTCTAGGCTATGCCCTCTCCACATCACTGCGCCCCGCCTCACCACGCCTAGTCCTAGGAAATCTCGATTAAGAAAAGCTTTGCTGTTAAACGAAGATGCAGGTGTACACGCATATTTGGATCTCCCGCTTAAAATGCGACATATTTGCTCACTTCGCGGTAAATGCATTCGAAAGATACCCTTCTTTCGTCTCTGCCATTTAAATACATCTCTCCTCTCACCTGCCTACCCATTACGCTCTTCCTCCCCCGTCTCGTCCTCCCTCTCGTGATAAACACTTTGGAGGTTCCCTAAAGTCGGTTCCCATTTCCCGCGTTGCCCTGCTCACAGCATCTATTCCAAAAATGTGTTACTTGGAATGCAGCTACGAGGACTATGCACTGGGGCGAGCACTTTTTATATTTCTGGCTCGAAATAGTGTATTTCAGGCATTTTTTAAACTTACAATGCCAAAAGAAAAAAAACCACAGGTGCATTTTCAATAAAAGAAAACTACTTGTAATAGTTATGTTTTTATGTTTCGCCTCAAATGGGGATTATATTTTTTTTTTGCTCGAAATTATGGACGAGTATTGATCATGGTTGCAGATTTAATAGACTGTAATGGTATTGCCTTTACGAACTTGTCCTCTAAAAAGTTGAGCCCTACTTCACACCTACTTTTACCAGTAAATCGCTTTCTCATTATAAAAACATGCTACCGTCGAGGTCTAATGCTGCATGTCATGAAACAAAAACAACTATTTTACCTGAGAGCGCTTTGACCAATTTTCGCTGTCGCAAGTGCTCGGAAGTTTAGGACCACTGAGAATGTGTAAGCTAGGGTACAAAACAGGTAATAACGGACACCATATTCCCTTTCAGAAAAATTATGTCAGGATATGATAGAAGCCTTGCCATGTTTTATTCAGGGTTCTAAAAAACACGCCGTGAAGGGTATAGATACTGCTCATTGGTTGCAGTGTTTTTTTAAAATATATCAGTATGCAGGAAACCAGGTATCACGGAGTAGCGTAACAATAAACCGAAAGGGAAACCGAAACCCTAAATATCATTTGATACTCGCCCATATAAAACGCTTCACTTTGATTTTCCTAATGGCGGGTTTCAGGCGGTGAGAAAGCTGCACAGCCTAATCGATATTTCTGCAATTTCATTTCATCGCAAAGTGCCATAAAGTCACGTTTTCCGGAAGGACGCGCAAATACGAACCTCACCTAGAAACCAGCTACGATAGAGGGTGTACAAGTCTGCCGTCACACAATCGGGAACTGTGAATATTTACAGTCATTGTCTGGCTTTTCTTTTTTTAAAAGAAAAATATTATAACTTTATTATTATTTTTTTTTGCAAACAGGCATTGATGAGGGCATCTTAAAATGTATACTTTGAAAACATCAGCCCGGAAAATGTCCGTTTAAACATGCGAGCAAAGTGGAATGGTAATCTGATGGTTCAACACCTGCCTTTCAACAACGGAGTTACCTTAGGCATAAAGACTGCGGAAAAAGCAGCCTCGGAGGTCTTGCAACACACAGCTGCAGTAGCGCGCTCTTTTTTATTTTAATTGAATCAATAAATGTCCAAAAAACAAAATGGCGGCACCTTTTGTTTTCAATTTTGATAGAGCTGTCTTATGATACTTTGCTATTGTGGGAAATACAATATAAGTCCACGCGGAGGCAAGCTCCAAGGTCATTTCCCTTAAGGGAAACGACCCTTGCAGGTGACCACTACGTTTTACTGAGCAGTGTGTGTTAAAAATAAAACAACCCAGAGAATAAGCATAGACGGAAACGAGTTGAGCCGTCGTTAAGTCGAGAATAGCGTCATCGAGCTGCAGGTGCGAAGTGTTTCCGGTGTTGCACCTGGAACTAACACATTTGCCGCCCCTTACGGTAAAAGAGGGAAGACCTCCAGTTAACCAGAGTTAGGCTTAGCCTTAAAGAGCGATCATTTCCGATTCGGTAAGCGTACAGAGTCCTTCGTGTAACAGCGATTCCACGCCGGGCGATTTTGAAGGACTTCAGTTCATCAAAGGCACATTTACGCAGGCTACTCTAAACATCTCTACTGTTGAGCAGAGTTTGACAACTATGGGCTGTCGTCTGGTGGCAATCATGCTCTTCTGTGTGCAAGCAGTACAAGGTCAAAATGCAACTGGTAAGTAAAAAACTAGTTGCTACTTTTTCATCAATGATCTACACTGCGATTCCTTTCTTTTTATGCATACCGACTAGAGCAGATTGAGAAATCTTGTTGAGAATGTGTTGCGACAGCACATACCCCATAATCAAAATATATGCTGTGATCAACCGCGAACATAGGTCCTAGCGGAGGATTGCAAACCACGACTGGTGGGCGTCGGAGCACTGGCAAATCTCTACCATATGGGCGTCTTGTTCTCGACCCGGCAGGGAGATCCTGTACATGTTTTGTATAGGGGTAATCTTGGTGGACAAATATTTTATATCCGGCTTTTATTATGCCTGAAGGTATATTCCAAAGCACATACCGAATAATCGGGCCGTTAAAGTGGCCGCGGCGACGCAGTTTTGGAGCCCTTTTCAATTAATTATTTAATTTAAATTTAACCTCAATTTAAAGACCAATCATACCTGTTCATGCTGCCTAATCATGCAATGTTCGTAATAAAAGTCATCCGTCTCCGAAAAATGAGTATTCATTATTGCGATTAAGAGTGTGGATGGTAAAAACACAAAAGTAAATAAATAGGTAACAGCAAGTCACTATGGAACCACATTACGTAACTGAGTAAGCAAAGTTAATTATGTATAAAGCTAATACACCTCTGAACCAACCTAGCAGAATCAGTCACCACGGGCTTCCGCCGCTGTTTGACGCGTGGTTAGGTTACAAAGGCCGTGATTCAATTGTGTGTGGTGTGAGGGTCGGCGCCAGTGCTCGTCGCGGATAAAAAACGTGGGAAATGCAGTGAACCAGATTATCTAACCTTAAGCTGCAGCCGTTACGAGTTCCCATGTCCTTGCTGCCATGACATGAACCACACGCAGCGTACGCACAATCAGGCAATAAATACCAAGAGAAAAAAGAAGTCAGTTCTAGAGAACGCGGAGACGTCAACTTTCCGGCCCGAAAGAAACGTCCGCCCTCTGCTCTACGTGACGTTTTACTGAGGCAGCTTCCCGTAGGAAAGATCGGCGTCAGTAGCCCAGCGCAGCAAGAGTGACTTGGTCCTTTGATTTTCTTCGGTAGCCCAATATGTCACCGCGTGGCATGCGGTACCTGGCGTAGTTTTCGTGGCAAGAAAACTGTTATGACCGGCGCTGTTCCATTTTGTTCAGCTCCACCAACCCGGGCACACAGGAGGGCACGAAGGACATGGACGCGGTAACATTCACAGCAGGTAGCATCCTCACTGCACCTCCTGCAAATAGTGATGTGCCAATGTTGCGAAACCGGGTAGCGGCGGCGAAGTGGCACCCTGGTTGGTGTCGTTCCGGGGAAGTCATGATGACGAAGTTGAAGGAGAAGAAAACCATATAAAAGTATTTACACCTCGGTATCAGAGAACGGGCAGTGCGCTCCTGCGCGCGAGAGATTAAATAGGCGCATTGGGTCCGTTCCCCTTCACCCTTTTCTCGGCTGACGTCAAAACACGCCAACGACAAAATTCATAGCACTGATAGTAGCGCCCCCACGCACAAACACGCACGCACACACGAGAGACCCGCTCCTCTCCTGCGCAGGTGAGCGTTAGGTTGCCCCCGCCGTGGCAATCTGCCGGGGGTCGGAGCCTTCCTTGTCCTGGTGATGTTGCACCACCATGAAGATGTCTTGCATCCCTCTGTAATAACATTCGTTCGGGTGGCTTGTTGAACACATCTCTAGCGTCGTCAAACCCGCTACAAAAAGGGCATGACAATGAGGCACGGGCACGCCGCTGAAGCTTGCAGTGCGGGGCGCAAATCAATGCTGTTGTTAGCAACGCTGCTGGCCAGTTGGCGATTGAGGGGCCACGAGGTCGCTAAAAGGCTATTGTCCAGTAGCCACATAGTTCGCTACTGTCAACACGCCGGGTAGTGGAAAGTCGATGAGGAACGACCGGCAGCAGGTTTTCGGTGGTTAACCCGAGCGCTGAAGCTGGGTTGCGTAACAGCATCGCAACAGCCAAGCTTCATGCGTCATAGAAAATATTTTTTTACTGGCCTGCTACGAAAAAAGTTCTCACATGCTCACAACGCTGTTGCTTTTGTTAGAGGCACACTGAAGGGATTTTTAAGCATTATGAGATTACTTAGGCAAATTCTAGACTCAGTTCAGTAGGCCATGTTTCGACCACTCTCGGTGCGTTTACACCATTTCAAGTAGTACAAACATCAATTTCGGGGTGCTGCCCTCCCTTCTGCGTGATACTTGCGAAATATGACGTTTCGTGTGACGCTTACGCGAGCACGATTGGCTACACTGGGCTACTGCGCGGCTCACCGACCCTGCGACAGATTGAGTCGGGAGGTCGCCGGCGCGTCGTCGCTCTTCGTTCAGTCAGCTTAAGTAAGAGCAAATTTCAGGTCTTCTCCGTACCCAGGAATGCACCACGGTGTCTCGTGTCGCCGTGAGGGACGAGGCAGACTCGGATGTCCAAGCTATGTACAGTTTATGCACAGGAATTATTTACAAAGGCATATACAAGGGAGCAGAACTAGCCCGCAGTGGGGCTTAGAAGCTTGCCGGTGTCTAGCCGGCACAGGCGGGACTGTCCTCGTGACCTGCGGCAGGTTCAGAGCAAAAAAGACCCCATCCTCCGCCGGTCCTGACATAAATACCCTCGGTGAGGGAAGGGAAAGTTCAAAGAAAACAAGAACGGCAAGGCCGGGCACAATACTCTCCAGACCGAGCAAGGTGCGTTGGGAGAACCTCCACGCATAGTCGTCGCCACCCAACTTGTCGAAGGGAGCGGCGCCTTTTTGTCCCGTGCCGGACACGACCCTGCTCGTTTCCGTAGGCGCCGTGCGTCGAGACGGCCTAATTGTCAGCGGCCCTCTGAAGGGTGACGGCCGTCTCCGCGTCTCCGTCGCTGGGGGCGCCCGCAGTGCGACGACCTCCATAGTCAAACCTTGCAGTAAGCCACGACACGATTGTTTCTGAAAGAATATGGCATTAGTTTTTTTAGTTTGCAAGGTGTACCAAGCGTAGTAAAGTCTATAAATTTTTAGTAGCTCCACACAAGCCCAGATTTGCCCTGCCCCCCTAATGCAAGCGGCGCCATTTTCCTTGTTATGCTTTGGGATTAACACAGCGGTCATCTGCACAACCACACATTTGCGATTGCTTTTCCTACCTCAGGATTGCAGTTGGTATATATAAGGTATTTGTGCAAATGTAGGAACGCTCACTGCACAAGCTTTAATCAACGAATAGTTTTCTGAGCTAAGAGGAATGTCGGAACTAAAAACTTTACCAGGATATAAGGTAAATGAGTTATATTTCGATCCGGGACCACCCTAGGGCTATGACCGAGTGGTCGGAAGCGCAGGGTGCAGTGTGCTGCTGTTAGTTGAAATGTTCTATAGGGCTTGTTTTGTTTTGAATCGAAGATTTAGTGTTGCCAATTACGGCGTCTGCAACACGAATGCGCCGAAGTGTAAGAAAAAACGCTTCCCCTGGCCAGAATCAAACCAGAGTACCTCGCGTTACCAAGTCGGCGTCTATCCGATTGCTCCATTTCGAAATGGTCGAAGCGGTTGGGAAATCTTAGACGGAAACTAAATAATTCGTCCCATAGAACTTTGCGTTTAACCACTGTGGTCGTTTAACAGAGCGGTGCATGGTTTTAGTTGATTCTTTGTAGTGAATGTAATGTTTTGTATACTGAACTCACAATTTTGCCCTGCAACCGTCCTTTCTCCACTATAGAGTTGACAGACTGCGTTCATACTGACACAGACGCGCTGGCAAGTTCTCGTTGGCGTGGTGTTGACATACGCACCGGCTGCTTGCGGGCGCTGTGCCGAATCAGCTGACTCATGGCCTGGTGCTAACACGCCTCTTACTACACAGAGACAAGTCAAGCAAGCTCCACAGTTGGGGCTGAAACGCCTCACAGCGGAGTGTTTCTGATGACGAGGAGGTCGTTAAGTAAATTCGCGCGCGTCAGCTAGTAAACGTTGGGATTATATTAGGTTCTGGTATGCCTATATATGACGCATTATACACGCAACAAAACATTGCAGAATACCGATATGCTGAGTCCCAAAGTTTTGAGAATGCCAAACCAACAATAACTTCGGATGCCAATCATGTTGTTGCACAAAACGGAAACCAAAGCTGGTTTGAATTACAACCTCGGACATCCTCCGATCACATCGCAAATCAAATACGCTTCGCTGAAGTTGTTGCCGCCGCTGAAAATGTCTCATGGTATTTTTTTCTTCTTTCCAGCTTTATACATGGAATGCTGCTCTATCGACTCGATAAGCGATGAAACGTGTGTCACTTTGAGCGAGTTTATGCAGTGCAAACAAAACCATAATTTTGACAAGTGCACTTCAGTGTCATAAGTCGGTTCCCTAAGTTCGTTTCCTGTGTGCAAGATTTTATGTCAGTCGCAATTATACTGTTGAGGGGACACGGTATATTTAGAGTAAAGCACAGTATTAACAGTCGTTGATCAAGCTCAGCAGCAGACCAGTACCAGATCTTCAAAGACCAAACTATTCCTCGTCATTTCTTCGGCTACCCACCAACCATCACCATATTGCAACGAATCGTCTTTGCTTTTTGGAAGTGCCGGTCACCCCTAACAATTTAAATTTGGACCTTGAGTTAGTGCGCTTTCCCTATATCATTGTAGCCCATACATATTCTCTAAAAGGGTGTTTACGAGTGTTCACGTGTAAGAATTTACGGATACATTTGCGTGAATGTGTATTGGTATCAGGTAATATACACGTCAGGTAAACCAAATATGTACACATTAGAAGACAAGATTGGGAGTGACCTTTTGTTCGGACACTCGGGCCATTAAACAACGCCAGAGAATTGTGTTTATTATGGGTAAGCGATGATGGTGGTGATGGAGATAATTGTGAGTACCACTGATAAATTCGGCGAGCACTAATGATAGTGTACCTGCTGATGCTACCGCCGATGACAGTATACAGATGAAGCACGGGTAGCAACACCAAGAGTGCTGGCTCCGTAAAAAAAAAGAGCTCCCATAATATGTATATATCTGCTAGCGTATAGGATATGTATATAGACGCGGCGATTGAATTTTTCATCTTGTCAAATTGATGATCAGTTTGTGGTCCGCCAGGGGAGGTTTCAATGGTTTCCCATAGCTTCTTCGCTTGCAGCCTCACCGACGAATGATAATTGTTACAGAGCTGTATCTATATCATTCTTAAACTACAAGTTAGAAGATTTCTAGAAAGACACTGCATTCAGCATACCTAAACCTTGCGGTATTACCACAAACATACGGCACATAATTTTACGGCACAGAATTTTGCAAGGGTAATAGAATAATAAGCACGTATGAAAATTGCCAATATTCGTTGCGAAGGATTGTCTATAGCACTTATACGAGAACACTTTTTTCAAACCTCGTTAAACAGAACCAAGAAATTCCACCTGCCAACTGACCCCTACAGTAGAGGACTGCACTATTATAAGGATGAAATGGAGCTTCAAAGCAGACAGTGGTGCGTGTGAGAGAAACTACGTTTGCAAC
The DNA here is from genome assembly GCA_013339765.2 of Haemaphysalis longicornis. Lineage (NCBI taxonomy): Eukaryota > Metazoa > Arthropoda > Arachnida > Ixodida > Ixodidae > Haemaphysalis > Haemaphysalis longicornis. The sequence continues at coordinate 50,246 of JABSTR010003061.1, read as the reverse complement.
GACCACACCAACAGCTTTGAATCAAAAGAAGAGTGTGATGACGTTTGCCCATCAAGTAAGTAAATACTTGTGTAGTACGGTGACAACTTCAAGTAGCGTGCAATAACATTGCTTTGTTTCGTGGCAAAAAAGTAGAAAAAACGTCCTACCATACATGCAATATTTGAAAGAAGGAAACAGGTAGGTTCCCTTTTCTACTGTTATCTGTTATGTAATGTTTTTTATGTCGTACGCACAGTTATAAAAAACACTGTAAATATTTTAGCTCAATTCAAACAAAAAATTTATAGAACGTGAACTGAACGAAATAGGAGTAGCATTTTTGTTTTTTTTTCAGAGAAAAGCTTTAACAGCGGAATTTTCACGATACGTCCCTGGTTAGTGCCATGAAAGTTGAAAAATAAATGTCAAGGGCGCGTTCCAGTTAAATGCTTCGAAATGCAGATTTTATAATAGAACGCGATATTTGTATGCATGGAAACATTTTCAATGCGCTGTACATAAATACACAACATCAGTACACAGTGTAAGCTCTGCAATCAGAATGTCAGTTGCAATTACGCTTGTGCTTCAGTTTATGTGTACGCATTCTCTTCTGACGGTGTGAACACAAACACAGATACGGCGCATTTTAACAGTAGTAACGAGGACTGGAAAATCAATATTTTTAATGTAAGAAGTCGGAACCGTGAAGGAGAAAGAATAAGGTGGTTGCAAATGCTTTGTAGAAAATAAAAAAAATATCAACGCAGGAAACAAGGAAAGTCTTACAGATGTGTTGCTCCTAGAATTGTTGAGGATAGAAAAGCGTTTTGGATAGGCGTAAACGACAAAGAAAAGCATTTTGGATAGGCGTAAAGGACAAAGTAAGAAATGATTGTTGAAGACATAAACGGGAATTTACATAAAAAGGATAAGAGATTGTGAAGGAATATTGAAGAGCTTTTAAAATAATATTTTTTCAGTACTACGAGTGGTAGATAAAATTGTTTATTTTGACGATTTTTTTTCGCGTGCTCCAGAAAGTTACAAAGGCGGTACTGAAAGTTTAAATTCATGTTGAGCGGTAAAGCTACAACATTTTCTATCGGTGTTGTTCTAACGATTACGCTTGATGCAAAAGTATATTCAATGCTATATACCACTAAACTCCTAGAGTAGATTTCTGTTCTTCGTACGTGGCGTGAATGCACGATCAGGGCAGAATGAATATTAAATTATTCGACACACACATAATTTGAATAGCGGTATAAGGGTGTACTGTGATGTCGTGGGAAAATTTTCGTTAGATACATTTTAATTAAAATTCAGAAAAAAAATTAGCAGTGGGTTTGCTCGGCTATGCCACGATATACGCAGCGTCCGCTAAGGCTCAGCTGGTTGTTCTTAGCTTTCCTGGTTGTCTTTATTATCATGCTTATTATCATTGTCTTAGCTTTATTATCATGCTCACGGCTCCTTCAAGGGCACACTTATGGTATACGCATTATGTGACACACGTATATTTATCAAGCGGCTCCGACGCAGCGTCACCAATCGCCCCAGAGCTAAGATGGTTCCACAGGCGCACGCCGGTGCTGCTGCGATGCACGAGCCATCGGTTCCACACCCGGCCACAGCTCACATGATCATCAAATGGACCGGGCCGCCACGTGCGGAACGGAGGTCGGCGAAGACGCTGGTTGCGTGGGGTATGGGCCAGAAGACGGGCAGCGACGAACGTTCTGCGCCCCGTGTGAAGTAACTGCTCCTCGCGCATGCGCAGCACAGCTGTCCAGGAGCTACGAGAAACTGCTCAACCTCGGCCAGTGTAACTTACGCTACAAAATAGGCGAGTTTACTCGGGAAACTGCAGACAAACGCGAAAGCTATGTGCTGCCCCGGTGTGAGTGGTGGTAGATATGCCCTTGTTTGCTACCACCTAATCCTGGATAAAAAGGCCGTGTTCACTCTAAGAAAAACAAGGGCAGGAAAGCAGATCAATTTTAATTCTGCGTCTCTCTTCTCCCTTGCGCCAACCGGTACCACCCTCAGCGGTACCGGAAAAGGGCCTAGCGAAAGATTGGTCTTCCACGAACCGCTTAATTTTCCTTTCCTGTTGTTCAACATGGCGTGCTCAGCGGTACCAAACGAACTCCAGTCAGTGGCATCAACCACTCGCCACCACTAACAACAGTGATTTAGTTCACGAAAACTGAGTGCCACATGCTTGAAACCCTCGAACCACGTTTGTAAATATTTCACTACAGACTGTTGTAGGCACAACTAAAGAAAGCGGTCACCGAAAATTGCCCCCAAAAGTAGACGTAATCCGGCCCTCGCAGATGGTTCAGCAAATTGCAGTAATTAAAAAATTAAGGCTGTTCCACTCAAGGTGAAAGCTGTCGGAAGTGCAGAGCAGTGATTCATGATATTAGGCTGTAGCGCCCTTATGCGCTCACTGCTACCACCCAATGAATTTCAACTTTCTCACCTTCAGAGTGCTCGCGCGCCCCATTCCTGAATCTGCGCAAGCTGGAGTTATGACCTTTTTGAGCTTTATTTTCCTCCCGCACGTGCCGGCGTTTCACTGCAACTTTTGGTCGCTGAATATCGTAAAAACCAACCCAACGAGCATTCCCAACTAAAGGAACTCGGGCGCTGCTGGTTAATTGCGTGTGTTTTGAGTCAAACGTACCTACAGTTTTCTTTTCGCGAAACAACGGGGCGATGTATGACAAGCGCCAGCGTTTAAAGAGTATGGAACGCTTATGACTATAAAAACCGCTTGGCTTTCGAAGCCTCTAGGTGACGCCGCGACGATGAAACGGCATGTGACTCGGCTTGAGTCCAGCGATCGAGCTACGACGTAAAGGCCAGCCCAAAAAGTGCTCTGCACTACGGCTCTGAACCTAAAAAGAACCGCCACCGACTTCACTCCGCCCTCCCTCTATGCTTTGATGTACCACCGCACTATAATGATAAATTGAAATACGAACAAAGGAGCCCGCGGCTTTCAGTACATGCCAAGCATCCTGGCGACGAAGCCTACTTTTGTATATATATATATATATATATAGTCTGAAAACAAAAACTCACATAGAGCACGAAAAAATAAGGTTTGTAGAGACAGAGACACACGAGAATGACATTAAAAATAAAAATAAAAGTTTACTGACGTTTCAGGGAGAGGACTCCCTTTCTTCAGGTACACTGAAGAAAGGGATTCCTCTCCTGAAACGTCAGTGAACTTTTTTTATTTTTAATGTCCTTCTCGTGCGTCTCTGTCTCTGCTAACCTTATATATATATATATATATATATATATTATATATATATATATATATATATAGTCTAGAAACAAAAACTCACACAAAGCACGAAAAAATAAGGTAAATAGAGACCGAGAGAAACGAGAAAGACGGTAAATTAAAAATAAAAGTTTACTGACGTATCAGGAAGTCTTAAGAAAGCAAGTCCTCCTCCTGAAACGTAGATAAACTTTTATTTTTATTTTAATGTCTTTCTCGTGGGTCTGTGTCTCTACTTACCTTAATATATCTATATATATATATATATGTGTATATATATATATATATATATATATATATATTTATATATATATATATATTGTTACGAGGATGGCACAAGGAATACTGGTGTATTAGCAGGTATTTACACAAAATCAGTCCGAGTGGAAATCCTCGTCTTCCTCTTCGTTCCCTGTCAGCGCTAGGCGCATAGCCGGCATGGCGCGGGCACATAGCCAGATGGTCTCTGAGGCGGCAGCCATGAGGTTTCACCACATCATCCTCGGAACAATATATATATATATATATATATATATCTTCTAGCTTGAGTACTTAGTTTGCCGCACGACATGATGCGTGATCTCTTTTCTTGCTCAGCTCCAGGTACAGAGCCGGGAGTGCCGTCCCGAGACTGCTACTACTGGTTCATCCACGGAAGTTACTGCGGAAGGTCGCGGACCTTTTCTTACTGGCGGGGAGGAGATTCATGCACTGTTATTTATTACACAGGCTGTTTTGACTCCAGCAGCAACGTGTATGCCTACGATTCTTGCTACAGGAAATGCATCCGTGAGTAACGCTTTCAGTTTCATTACATTGTTATAGATTGTGTTATAGACAAACAGTAAATTCAGCGCTCCTACAACAATAAACTTGAAGACGTCTCTGAACGCCTACGAATTGAACTATATGTAGAAAATGCACTTGCCTACATGACAATAATTGAGTTTATAGATTTTTCTATCAGTTGAACGCGGAGCACGAGCTTAAGACTTCTGTTTGACAAATCTCTTGTTCCTCGCATAGATCCAGGCACTCAGTGCACTAAGGAACCTCAAGAATAGCCTTCAGGGCATTCCAATTACGCCGTGTGTGGATCCTACACATAAAAAATATACTCATAGCTTGGAAGTAGGTGGGAGGGTGGTTGACGAGTACATATGGTCGCAGGCTCTCCTCCATGACTTCCGGTTCCGACCATTACGGCATATTTAAATACCAGTTGAAGGGTTAGCTTGAAGCTCAGAAACACACAACAAATGAAGTGGACATACCTATTGTAAAGATATATCACGCAGAATATATAGAATATAGCATTTACAGACGTGATACAGTCCTAACGGTTATATAATAAGTATTTCAATCAAAGCTTTATTAACACTAATTAACAAATTTATTAGACGACCTTTTATCATAGATATGATGCACTCGAATTATACTTAGGAACCGGGAAACCTGGAAAAGCAGTTACTTGCATAACGTAGTAAGGAACCTTTGTGCCCACTGTGCACCTCCTACACAATGCAGGTATTACCGACTGTCTGCATTGTGTATGAAGTATATGGTGGTTGTAAAGGTTAATATTTCTAGCATTTTGTTTTTTTCTGTAATAGTATAGATGCATAACTTTGATCAAACCCGCTTTCATAACAAACTGTTTTCTAAAATTTATTTCTCTTCATCAGAAATTTTCGAAACTTCCTAGTACCCTTTTTTCAACTATAATCAGTCTTGCATAAATACAAGACCCCTAAGTGCCCAATCGCAACGAAAATTAGAATACTATTGAATAAAAGTTACTCGAGGCATTTAAGCCGGCTTTCGCGTTTGATGCGAAGTCATGGAGTTAGTACAACTTTTTGCTGCTATCCCATTTGCGCCTGTTTTTCTTAAGTTCGTTCGTTAAGGTGGGGTGTACAGCCACGATCAAAACTTTACGGACCAGAAAAATGGCAGTTTTAGGTTATTTCTTTTCCGGTAGAAGGCCGACAAACTGGCGTGTGCATCTGAGACGTGGTATAGTTACTGAAGCAATGAAAAATACGGCAAATAGTACCTCGGGCTGCCTCCGGGCAGAGAAATCACCCAAAATTGCTGCTTTCGTGGTCCGTAAACTTTTCGTTTTGGGTGTACGTAGCAAGCAGACTTACACACGCTATTGTTTTCCTAGAATGCGGGTTCTGCGTGGCTACTGTGCATTTGCTCTGCTCTCGTGCCATCACCGCCAGGTGCCACGCCGCACGTACCATACAACAACTTTGACATTCAACTTCTTACATCATGGGGAACAGCGCGACAAAACGGGGATGCAAAGAAAAGAACTAGACAGCACATAAGTGCATCTCCGTTATTTCGGGGCGTTACCAATGACGCCAGGAAATGAACTATCCAAGTAGCCACGGCGCTCAAATTCTACTGTTGTGACATTTGTAAATTGGTGCAGTAGTCTCTCAAAGCTCCTGATTCCTGGCAAATCCACCAAATAGATATGTGTTAGAAAGAAAGAAAGAAATAACGGCCTTTTTTGCACTGCGGCCAATGTGCCGAAATAGCTGAACGGTGGTGCTTTATTTGCTACTCTGAACACCCGGAGTGAAATCCCATTAGACGACACTTGGTTCCTATTTACTCCTTAAAGCGTCGACCATTTTCTTTACCGACAACCGTAAACACAACAATGCTTTTTCTAAAATGGAAGCATTTGAGTCTCTTGCCTTTAAGTACCGGTTATTACCGCAGTTGTGGTAAGGAAAGAGGGACCGACAATTATTTTAAGCATGCAATGTAAACTTTCATTACTCAGAACACACCTTTTGGGTGTTTCTATTCCAGGAAAGTTTGCTTGTGAACCAAACACCTATAGTCTTCTGGGTTTTAACTCTCTCTATTATAGAGTTTTCGAGCTAATATTTGCGGGTTTGCTCACTTGCCAAATTAATAATATTTCGGTTTACGGAGGTTTCGTTAGATATCCTTTATTTGTATTCAATTTTACAGAACATCAAGGTCAGGTGTTGACCATGTAACATAAACGTGTCAAATGCGGGTGCTCTGCAGCGAAGTGTAAGGAAAAGCGCTTTCAGGTCAAAGTTATTTTGAGGAGACGGACATATATAATACCCATCATACGGAGTGAGGTATTAATACAAGTCATTATAATGAACTTTGAGGAACACAGTATTCCCGTTTGGGGAACTTCTTTTCCTCTCAGATATTTCGGGTGTATTGTAGTACATATTAAGACATACTGGCATCTCGAACATAAATTCCCCCCCCCCTAGTGTTTATGCTACAACACTTGTTGTATAGTGGTGAGGAAGTGTTTGTAAATGTATGTCATGATTCGCTAATTCATATGCTTTCTGCAGGTTTCTACAGCGACTACTTGTGTATAGTTGTTGCCTAATTGTGCCAATTATTTTCTGTCTTTCTGCCAATAACGCCTGCTCGGTAGATCTTTTCCGGAAACCGTACTGTGCATCATTCAGTATTTTCTATTTGTTTAGAAATTCAGACAGTCTAAATCTTCTAACACTCCCAAAAAGTTCAGACAACAGAGACAATGGAGAAATCAGTAAAATATATTTATACATGGTCGTCCTACCTATATGAACTGTCCGCTCTCTCGCTGTTTCGAGGTTTCCAGAGAATACCGTACCAGTTCTTGGCATATTGCTGTTACCATAAACGAAGGGGCACAGATCATATATTATAGGATTGTATAGGCGGAGGAGCGAGAGAATGATAAGAGAACACTTATCTGGGTCGAAGGTGTTGCTTCTGTGGGCGTTGGTAAAATATTGGGGGAAACGCCTATTGTACGTTGCGACTAAAGCGTTAGTTCCAGCCGCTCTGCTATGCTTCAACAGCTTGTGACGTCAGATATTTTAATAAACAGCACTGCATTCCAGGAAAAAAAACATTTTTATCAACCAAATATAGGCATTCTGATACTATAGTATGAATGGGTTTTTATGTGTTATAAATATCTGCATGAGACTGGGTCATGACTTCATTTTTAATCTACTAGCAGACACTCCAAAATCGGATATACGGACTATAAAAGTGCCGTGCTGGCGACAAAATTTTGCTAGCTGAAAATAGGCTGTTTTTATTTAAACATTTTATTCATGAAAGTGTAGTGCTGAGTCTTAATGAACCGAAATTTGCTCGTCGCTTGACCAGAGGACGATAATGAAAAAAACTGTGGGCCAAACTTATAGTATTCAGCTCACGGCACAAAATTTCTGAAATACCGCGTAATAGCATGTCTGAGCAAAAGCGGATGGCGGAAGTAGACGCTAGAGGAAGTATCTTTTTTAAAAAACTCAAAATTTATAGCAAGGCCACCAAGAAGGTGATCATATACATAAAATTGCATATACTCAAAACGTTCGTTAATAAAGGGTCTGTGAAGGTTTTCTTCAATCTCCTTACAATTTTTACATATCATGTGATGTTTAAGAAAAGCTCAGCCATTGTTTGATAGAACTAGAACCCTATTCTTGCTGTATTTATTGAGAGTGCAAATATACTTTATAAAAAAAATTTGAATATTATTCGATCAATCGAACTAGCAGTGAGAACTGCTGCTTTCCACAGTACATTCATTAAAACATTGCTTCTTTCAAACACCTCTCAAACAGAATACTTGACACTGTGCAGTTTAACCTAGAACATGTACGCGGTTTTAAGCCAAAGTAACGGCAGTAGAAGTTGTCAGTAACTTGCACTGAGTATCCGCTACAAACTCGGGCACGCAGAAAAAATTTGCTGAGTGCAGGTGCAATTTTATGTAACGGCTCAAAGCTACGATTGTGGCCGCTGTAGGTTTTAGATGCAGAAAGGGAAACCAATTTAACAGAAACAATTGTTGCTTGCCAATGCGGACACTCCGTGTCTGGGCCACCCGCTTAGACTATGTTTTGGTGCGCATTGTTAAACTAGGGCAAGAAACAAAACCCAAATGTGTTCCAATGTTACGGCAGTCGAGAAAATATTCTGGGCAAAATTATTAGCCAGTAGCAAAGAGTTAGGTGTCTCAGCGCAGTTTCAATCATGGCGCTCAATACTGTGATCCTCTCCTGCACCTCGGTATCTGCTTCTTTCCTTTGCGCTGTTTTGTAGGTAACTAAATAGTATGTCTTCCGTGTATGTGTTAGACGCTTGAATCACGGTAAACTGACTGGGTACGTAACAACAAATATATATATATATATATATATATATATATATATATATATATATATATATATATATATATATATAATATATAATATATATATATATATATATATATATATATTCTACCTTATACTCCACCTTATTTACCACCATCCAAAATTGTCCTCTGCTATAGGTTTCTCTGTTTTTCTTTTAGGGGGCCGCGCACTATTTCTATGCTATCATAAACAGTATGAGCTTAAGCAATTTGTTTCTCAAATAAAAACCCCCGAAGGGACGGTCAGTAAAATTAAGTTGGCGATTTTTTCCCTGTAGGTGTTACCGACGTGATTGAAAATTTTCAGCTCATGTCCCGGAATCAAATTTCTGTTTAACGGTGTGGTTTTCTTATTGCAGAAGTTCAATGATGACGTCTCAAGCCTTGGCAACGAAGCAGTGCGAAATAAATCTTCATCATTTCAATGAGTTTTGTATGTGTGGTCATTTATAACTATATGTATTGTGCGTACCAAGTTTTTTAAAGTTGTGGTGTTAATGGTGAACTTGTTTTATTCAGCACCTGTATACCGTGACACACCGCCTTGCCACGTTGGTACTGCCGTCAGCCGGGTTTTCAACATGATCTTGGTGGTATGAGTGCACTGCAAAGCTAAATACAAGATATAATAGCGCACCTGACTTATGGTCAACACTGCTTACGTACATTCACATAGAAAATGCATCTAGCGGTTTCCAGATCTGATAGAAGTCGGGATTACGAAAGCTCAAAACTTGGGTAAAAACTCTGCAAAATTGCGGGATACCTCTAGCAGACAATATCACAAAAGGAACTTGGGGTCACAAAAGTCACCCCAAGTATACCGACTCGAACGAGCACCACAAGCGCAATATGCGGCACTGCATTAGGCGAAATGAGACGGTAAAGTTAAAGACAACCGCCCAAACTTTAGATTTTACCAGACTACAATCCCAGTGAGTCTGGCCAAAAGCAACTGGGTATTCGTCGTTCCCAAGGCAAGTTTTGCCAAGAAAGAGGCAGTCGAGGCCAAACAAAACCTAGTCACACAGATCTAGGGAAGCTCCTCGACTGGCATGGCGTTTTATATCTTCTTCGGAAAATATTTCTGTAAAGCCTTAGTTGCCTCACTTAGGAGACATCACTTAGGAGCCGATACATATCCTCGAAGCCCCGTTGGGGAGGAAAACGTCTGACGATCTGCGAGTGGCCTGCTTAAAGGATTTGCACGAGACTGAGGATAGAATTATTTCATTTTTTTAACTTTCTCCGAGATAATTCTCTGCTTCTTTGCGTTAGCATCATTCGCGCGGGCGGGAGGATGTTGCGGAATTATTACCATCATGAGCTAGTACTAGAGAAATATGATTGCATGACCGTCCTTAGCAGAGCCATGTCCTTGGGTGAGAACAGCACGTGCGTAAAGCAATATAGGGCTCTTCCGTGAAATTCAACTTGTCATCTTCATAGTATGACGGCTTTACGGTATTACAATCAAAGCTATGTCCAATGCCGTTCTCAGGCTTCACTGTAATTAGAGCAAGAGCGTTAGTTTGTCGAATAAAAAAGTATCCAACAATGATCAAGCGAGCACTCGTTGTGCCCATGTGAAACAGTTGAGCGACCTCCAGAAGTCTGTAGGCGCTGACATTTTGCTATTTTCAATATGTTCTATTCCGAATGTACCTAAGTCTGCAAAAAATAAGTTTCATATGTAAAAAAGTAGCATTTATGGTTGTTTCATTTTATTTTTGCCACGCGTTATTAGCCGAGCGGTATTAGTACGTAGATAGAAAATGAATTATTGATTAAATGAATGAATTATTTAACTAATAAATAATTAATTAATTATTTGTTGTTCGTTTTGTTTCGTCTGTGGAGCTAGCCAGTTTTCTAGAATAAATATGCGCAGAAGCATGTCATCTCTCACGTTACCGTACAATATCAAGTAGGGGCCCAACTCCCTTTTTCAGAACGACAATGTTGAGGAAGAAAAGTTGTCTCGGTATTAGCTGTACTTTCCTTTTCAAAGCGCCCGCCTACTGTGCCGCGTTGAGGCTCCACCCGCGATCTGCCCAGGTAGCGCGTAACACCAAATGATAATGCGACAGGTTGCGAGAGGTTATCACTCAACGTGCTGAAATAGAACGCCAACATGCTTCGTGTTAAATATTCAATACTCTCTACAACTCCGGTAATAACCCTGATTTGCATAAAAGGGCCAAATTAGACAAGTTTACAAGGGTTGCGACCAGAATCTGTTACGGAAGGTTTGATTAGTCTCAGTACTTTATACAGTTACTTGTGTTTTGAATAACTATTGGAAAAGCCAACTACTCATGTTTAATATAGTATGATCTGTTAACCAAAAGCCGACATGATTTTCGCCCAAACAATTAGGCCAGCACAGCGGTGACTAGCGTTACAAATAATGGTACAACTGTTTGAATGAACAGGTACTTGTTATCGGTGGTTTCTTATACATGAGGAAAGCTTTTGCTTCCTTGGATTGTGAAACACTAATAAGCAAATTGGAACGCTACGGTTCCTGCGACAATACACTAAGGTGCTTTCGACGCTATCTGCAATGCCGTCAGCAGTGTCACAGGTTGACGCAGAGTGTTCCGACTTTCCTTGCCATGATCCACGGTGTGCCAAAGGGCTCCGTACTGGTGGTGCCTATTCCATTTTCATTGCGCATAATGACCTTACACATTGTACTAGTACCGCGAAACAATAATCCACGCTAACGACACACTGTCAAAAATTTCAGAGGAGGAAATTAGGCCATTTGTGCTGTTACTGACAACCGTTAGTTCCGAAATTTGAAGGGCATGGGTACATCCTTTCTTTAATTTTTATATTTTTATTTTCCTCCGTGTGTGAACGAATGTATCTTAAAAGGGGCTCGCGGCCTCTGAAACATTTTTGATTTTTGTTGTGTATGTGACTAGTTGATGTATTTCTTTTTTGTTATTCCCCCCCACTGTAATGCCAAAAAGGCGCTGTGGGTACCAAATAAAGAAAGAAAGAAAGAAAGAAATAGAATCAACTGCAACTCAGATACGTAGTTACGTGGTAGAATGGTTATGTGAAAACAGATTGCCCTTAAACGTACCCAAAACTAAATGTATAATATCTTTGATCCAAACAAGCACATTACGAAAATTAACCCAAAATTATCAACATCTACAGTTCGAGAAGTTGAATGCTGCTGTTTTCGTGGCGTATCATTGGATAAAAAAATGCATTATAACGACAGAATAAAAAAACCCGTGTAAAGCTGACCATAGCCTGTTTTACCTTACATCAAGCATGACAGCACTTCCCCTTAGAAATGTTGAGAATGGTGTATTGCAGCAAATTTCACTGTCATTTATCGTACCGTACAGAGTGGGCGAAAAGGGGGGGGGGGGGTTAAACCTATCCATCGTAGCTAGACAGCATCATACCATTAGAAAAAAGAGCTGCGAGAACTATCCCTTTTTTCATTCGCACAGAGCACTCTGCCCCAATATTAAAAAGCCAAATATTGTGTCGTTTTTTGTCGCCTAAAACTACAAACCACGTGTATTACCCATGAAATATAAAAATAATAACCTTCTCTCAAATGAGTCGTGGCCCCCCTAAGAGAAACCTGTCAACAATTGATGTGGTAAACGCACAATAAACTACATTAGAACAAAAGTGTGGAGCATCCTCCCCATCATTGTAAAGTAGATTACTATTTTGCGTCTTGTACTAAAAAAGCTTGTCGGAGATATTGAATCCCTTCCTTTTGTTGAGTGTGTAATTCATCACCTGTACATAAATCAGCCTGAACATTTCAATGCGTTTTTCGTAATTGCCATACATTCTGTAGATTTAGCGGGGAACAAATTCGTTTAAACCTTTTGTTGGTCACGTATATTACGGTCAATGCTACACCATTAGTTTTTGTCCTGTAACCGGTGTCGGTAATTGCGGAGAAACGTAATGCATGGCCCAACTACTAGCTGCCTTGGTAAGGGTCCAAATGTTTTTACACCAATGATTTCTTTGTAAAGTACGCAAAATAAATTCTTTGAATTGAATTGAAAACTCCAGAGATAAGAGCATTGTGCCTGCCCTGCGACGCCACTACTTCTCTCTTCCTCTTTTGAGGAAGCGTCACAGCGTACGCCTACCTTGGCTGCTTCCGTCATGTTTGTGCACCGCCGTTGCAATTGTCAGTTCTTGCGTGGCGTGGCTGCTAGCTTGTTGCTTGTTCATCGCCTCGTCTTGTTGGTGAGGCCTACTTCATGGGACTGCGTGCGTGAGTGCGTATGCGTGCGTCCCTGCTTGCGTGAATGCGAATGCGTGAGGGCGGGCGTGTGTGTGCGTGTGTGTGTGGGTGTGGGAGTGTGTGTGCCTGTGTGTTTGTATGCGTCTGGGTGTGCGTGTGCGTTTGTGTGTGTGCGTGTCTGTGTATCTGTGTATGTGCATGTGTGTGTGTTTGTGCGCGCGCGTATGTCTGTACGCGCGTGTGTGTGTCTGTGTATGTGTGCGTGTGTGTGTTGGTGTGTGCGTGTGTGTGTGTGTGCGTGTGCGCGCGCATGTATGGGTGTGCGTGTGCGTGTGCTCGTGTGTGTGTGTGTTCGTGTGCTCGTGTGCTCGTGTGCTCGTGTGCGTGTGCGTGTGTATGTGTGCGTGTGTGTGTGTTCACGGCTTTCCGCCTTCAAGCTGAAAGTCGTGCAACATAGACACATGCCCTAGAACATGCCAAGCACGTAGCAGGCCGCGCCTTCTATGTCGACAAGTGTGTGCTGAGTCGGTTCAACCAGAAGAAGCTCTTGGCAAGCGAAGCAGCACTTGAGGCGCTTTTCGTGGCAAGCCTTGAAATAACCAGAGCTCTAGAATTAGCTTCTGACCTACGTAAAGCAGGTGTGGTTAATTATATGGCTTGGATGGCAAGTGCGACCCAGGATAAAAAGCCACCAGGAAGTCTGAAGAGGGTACTCCTGGTTACTTAACAGCTTCCCAATGAAGTGCACGTGCATGGGAACTCGGTATCTTTCGACAGCGTATTGAAAAGCTTCACGGTGACCGCGATTAATAAATTGGATGGCGCTGAGGACGACCTCCGGTTTGTTGAGGGTGCTCCAGAGTAACGGAGCGACGCACAGTGATGATGACGATGAGTAAGATGCGACCGAAATAAACACCGTGAATACAATATTCGTGAATGGTCCCCAAACCGGCAAGTTACTACCGGGAATTTAAAAAAAACAGCGCGCCCTTACACGAGTTAATGCAGTATTCCGGCGCTGTTAAAACTACACCAACAGATAGATTACATTTATACCAGCTCCCTTTATTTCGGCTGCAGATTCCGTTTTTTGATATTGACTTTTCATCAGTGAGGGCAACAAAAACACTTAATAACATAAGTTTAATCTTGAAGTAGCTTGTTTGTACAATGCGCTTACAGTAATGTTCTCCTTCTGTCGGTGCGGGATACTAGAATATCTAGGAGGAGAATTACTCACACGGTTACCAGTGCTGACTTATAAGGAATTCTTTTTGAACGTTGGCTGAAGGGTCTTCGAAATTGTAGCGTTTCGAGCTTGGAATTGCATTTTTCCAGCTTTTGGATATTTGTTATGCCTGGAACCACGGGAAGTCCGGTCTTTAATGTTTAATAGGATATAGCATGTTCTTTCCTGAGAAACATTACGATTGTATAAGTTATTAACAACAAACAAAACGATCGTTATTTTGGAAGAAGTGAACCTCAATGTGCGATATGGGGCGTGAAAATATTAAAGCCTTCGTGTTTCACCTGCGGTGTATACATCTTTTAATGAACAGCTTTTTTTCCCTGCCACTGTGTTTCGGAAATGTGTTAATTAAAGGACATTGGATCTTTCATTAAAAAAAACTTCAAACTTATTTTTGCTCTCTGTGTCAGCCGTTGTTGTAAGGACAACATAGATTCTCATGTCCCGTTTAGTGTTAATATGTTACATTTTGCATACCGACACCACCATCTTTAGCAGCAAAGTAGCTGAGAATAGCAGAACGCTCGTTGGAGCGCTTTCCGCCAGAGAATCTGTGGTGCAGCTAATAAACTGTGGGCATAAATATTGAACCTCCTTTTTAGCACGCGGGTTTCGCAATCCCAAGTGGCATTCATGACATATTTTGGTGGAAGAGTCCGGTACATTTCACTCATACCCAGTACCCTATTGCAGACATGAATGACATTAACTATGAAATCACCACTGACGCAGTGCTATTCCCTAAAGATTAAACCAAAATCTACAAAATGCGGCCAATACTTACCTTAACGTATTGCGAACGCAATATCCGAGGTAGTGCTTGAGTTGTCCAACCTGGCCTTTCAACAAAGTGAGCAATGCGACTCCCCTTATTAGCAGCAAACAAGCGAACATCATGAGCATTCTCTCGTGAGCGCAAAGCTTCACGTAAACTGGGCTGCAGGTATCAGTTCTTGACTGTAATACCCCCATTTTTCTTTGTATCTTTTGAGAACCCAAGCACTGAAGAGAGTAACAATAACACTTTTTCAGTCACCTATTTTACAATTTTTTTAGAACACCCTACCACCGTCGAAGTGTTTTCGGGTAATTAGTTTCGTTATTTATGGCTACAATGCCAGCATTGTGTCACTCACTACCCGTTATTCAGCACTTCCCACTTCGTCACCTTGATCGACGATTCAGCCGCCTTTAAAAGCTTTCAGTGGTGCCTAAAGAGACATGCGGAGGGGCGGAACTCCTTGCAGCCTACACTCTAAAAAAGAGAGTCCAAAGGGAGTCGTCGCTGCAATGACTCCCTTAGACTCTACTAAGACTTTCTTTTACGCTCCACGACCCTCTTTAAAACAGGGAGGGGTCACGGGACTCTTGCACTTTGCAATGGGAGTCACGGGTCAACAGCATTTTTAGCATATATTTATTGACTGATTGAATTTCCACAGTGATACTTAGGTTTGTTGCTACCGTATTGCAAGATTTTGTGGCGCAGATACAAAAACATGAAAAGTAAGGGCACACAGGTGTGTGTCCCGTGACTTTGTCCGCTTCTGCGCAAACGGTACAAAATTTGATTTTCTAGGACTGTAAAGCATAAAAAATCTAACGCTGTTTATGGAACACACAAGGTTGAAACGCCAAGCTTTCTACGATACAAACGCAAAGTCCACAATGCAAAGTGCTGAGCTAAGCTAATGTGGTGTTTATGATTTTTAGTGTGTAATTGGGTCATCTGAATATGCTGCTTCGGTTAGCTCAGTGTTGTCATTGATTTGGACTTTGGCGGATAGGAGTGTGGACTTTTCATTTGTATCGGAGAAAGCTTCGCCTTTTTCATCCTGCTCCTCTTCGTCTTCTTATTATTCTTTTTCAATATGTGCCCTCCAAATTTGTAATGTTGGCTTTCCTACTTCGCGGTTTTATCAACTACACCACAATTTGCTCTCCCATTGCTTAAGTTGCCTTCCTGCGCTGAGTTTATCATCAATCATCACCACCATAAGCCTCCCATTTGATAAGCTGGCTTTCCTGCAGTGCGTTCAGGCGTAAAAGCGCCATGAGTGGGCATAGAGAGCTCACTTTAACAATTTTTTTGAATATGTCGTATCAGAAAGCAATCATCTACAATACATACCATACCTGTGGTAGCCAAATTATTTGGTTCGTACAATTGTCGGTAACTATGGGCGAATGAAAATGCTCAAAGTGCGCAAGACTAGCAAATATTTTAACATTGCATAGAAACCACATGTAACAATAACACAATATACTTAATATATACGAATTAAAGTCTTTACTGCAATGCTGTTCAATGTTGATGAAATAAGCAAGAAAGTATGATTGACATTGCTTCTGTGTATGATTTAAATGGTTGCCTATTTTTTACGTTAAAAACATTGCCAACTGTGCACCGGATAACGCTATGCGAATAAGAACACGAAATAAAACTATGCTTCGTAATATATATTGCTACGCAACTAAATGGCCTTCTCAGGAACCCTACAAAATAGGCGGGAGAATATCAGGACGCGTGGCGTGTTCCTAACTAGCTTTTGCGCCACAATTCTGCAGCTCTACAATTCAGCCTCTTTATGCACGATGTTGCGTGCCTGCTTTCTTGCAAAGCTTCGTTGTCGTGCAACAAAGCCTACTTTTCTGCAGATGGTATTATCATTCGCGTTTTACCAATGAAGCAGTATGTTCACTGCTTCATGTGCCACTAGTAATTTGTACATTAAGTACATATCGATGTAGGCAATCGCACAGAGCCTCTGTGTTCAGATGTCGCGTAAACTTACACCAAGCTGACCGACCAAAAAGCAGAATCAAGTGTTAGTCATTCAAATCCTACTTGTAGTTGCTTTTATTCATAAAAACTACTTCATATTGCGACAATCTTTTTATTTAAATGATTAATGCATGTTGCCCACAATTATTATATATTTGAACCTGTGTGCAAGCGTCGCCTCTTTTAGTGCGTTTTAAAAAAGCCGCCAAGTAGTCACGTGACTGATTTGCGTTCGTTTTATAAAAACTTGTGTACATTACGTAAAACGTACATATATAAAAAGTTTGCTGCCAGAACCAGATTTCTTTTGTCTAGCGTTTGCTTTAAAACTCAAACAAGAATACAAATGCAAATATTTTAGACAACGCGAATCAATAGAATCCACTGCGAGCCAAGTAGGAGTAAGCCAGTGAGTGGCGCGAAGGCTAGCGGGGCGAGTTGACGCATTTTTTGTCGAATTCGCGTATCAAAACCGCTGCGGGATGGAAACGGCGTGACACCGGTATGAAATTTGCCGTGGCGGAATTCATTGCGCACCGCCTGAAATCGTCTACTAGAGTTCTTCAGTTCGGCAAGTTGACGGCGTGCTACGGTTTGAATGCGAAGCCGGAACAAAGGCTGTGTCATCGTGTTTTTTCACGTGAGTACTGTCCCTGCTAATAATACCAAGTGAAATACTTGTCTCGGTTAGCTTTCCGGACACATGCCGAAAAGTTGCATATGTTGTGCTTGTTTGCTTGCTGCCTGGCGCCTCGTAAGCATTGTGAAATCTCTCCTTCGCCCCCTCCTCCCTATTTGAGACTGTTCTAGTGCGCTTCGAAGCTATCGCGCTCGCGAGACCGGCTGCCGCCGCCGCGACCGTCCTTCCTCGCGGCTGCTCGCGGTCTGCGGGCCGCGATATGCGTCGTGAAACTGCCGTACTCCCTGTTCTGTGGCCGTACTCTCGCTCGCCAACGCGCCCTACAGCGTACGCGTTGACCGTGTGCTGGCGGCGTTGTCGGGAAAAAAAAGTTGGCAAGAGGTGAGGACGCAGGAAATGTAGTTAAACAGATGAGAATTTGCAATGTGCAAGGGGGAGAAATAGTATGCAAATGCAGGACACGGAGAGAGAGTTCGGGCCGCGCGCCAGCGAGCGAGTACGGCAGTTCCACAACGCCTGACGTTGCCAAGCTTCACGAGCTAATGACGAAGCCCGTCTTTGAGTTCACGTAGAGTTCACAGGGGCACAGAATTCATATACGTGGAAATTGGAGGTGAAAGGCGGACATGTGGCCTCGCAGGGAATTAAGTCTCGGGGTGTGTGTGTGGGGAGGAGGGGTATTTTACAGTACAGCGCCTACGAGGCGCCTGTTCTAACTTGTTCATGCCGTCCGTATTCTTCAGCACACCCTCCTTTTGCCCTCGTCCATTAGCCCACGTCAAGCTTGTCTCTAGCTCTACTGTTGTGCTCGCTGTCTAACGGCTGCTTTTTGCACCGTCGGTCGCAGAAAACCATTTGACTGTTGGGCGGAGCGGTACAATTCTGTAATACACGGCGCTAGTTTGCAATGGCAGGCTATTCAAAAGTGTGTCAAGTGTTCCCTTTTTATTCTGTAGTTTTCTTCTTTGACGTTTCGTGAAATAAAACCGAACTACAAAAAAAAAAGTACATGGGGGTGTAAATCGTTTTGAACCTTTGGTGTGCAGCGTCATTTTTAACACTGGTCTGCCCGTATAGGCAAACTTGTTGGGACCGTTTAGTGTCCTTTTTATGGGGAAAAGCCATTATGAATGGCATATTGGCATGTATTGTCACGTTCGCGCGATATTTGCAGGTAAAGAAAATAGGCCCCAATGCAAAATGAATCCTTTAATATAGGCATCAAAAGAAGCCTGGAGCATGCTAAATATTCTTTTGAAGGTAGGTTGTGCTTTTTATGATCACATAGACGGACACAAGAAAACTACGTACAATTTCACGAGTAGACGGCGCCATCTTCTCGTGAAAGCGGACGTTTTTCTTGTGCCCGTCTCTGTGATCGTAACAAGAGCAATTTTCCTTCAAAAGCTTACACCAATTAGCCAGACATAAAGCTGTGCAAAATATTACATGTCCTGATCACACACTCAGAGTGTACTTTCTGTATTAGTAGTGAGTCGCCTGTTTGCATCATTATTGTCTGCCAGACGTGTTGTCACTTGGGCATTACTCCAGCGTGCAGACCAGTGTTGCACAAGTAGACATGCTTCAGCGCTCTTCCTGTCACCCTCATCTTTTGCGCAGTCTTTCAAACTAGCCAGCAACCAAGTCTTCATCTTCCCTCTCGTTATATTTTGTATGTACTGTATTTCAGAGCCATAAACACATCAGCTTGTCTACATTAATTAAGGAGGAGGTGCTCAAGCAAGGAACAAGGTTCGGGTGGAGGCCGATCGCTGAACCAGAGGACTCTGAAGCTGGTGAGCTAACCAGGACTGGAGATGGGCCTGCGGATTCTGTGTACCAGAGGTTCCAGACGAGCGAGTTGGCTTGCAGACAACCGGGCTCGGTTCTACACCTGGCCGCGGTTGGTGGCCACGGCCCAGGATGGATCACCACACCTGCCACGCAGGGCGTGGTGCTGCCTGTGCTGCTTTGTCCGAGCAGTACATGCATTCGGGGGCCAATGCTCTGCTGCAACCTGGACCAACGATGACCCGCGGCACACATCGCTGAATGGGGCTTCTCGTGTTGGTGAGAGCATTTCCGTTTTTCTCTTCGCTTGAACTGGATTTCGGGGGCTGCACGTTGACCCTTGTGTCCTTGTTTGGTGCTAAGTTTCCCTTTCACCGTTCGCCATTGTAACTCATTCTGTTCCCTTTCTCCCGAGTTCCGTGTGAACGTGTCACACTCCTGCAAGGCCAAGAGAATCTTCGCATCAACAATTAATTTTTCCCGAAAGGTTAGAGTGTCAAGCACCATACACTTGGCTGTTTGGCATGGAAAGACTCAGCATTTGAAACATGTCATAACAGCAGGTAAAATCTTGCAGGGCTGCAGATTTTCATCGACATGGCTGTGTGAGGTTATGCGGGTTTGTAGTAGGTTTCAGGGGATATAAAATTTGCTTGTGCCTGCTTTGGACTGGCCCTTGAGACTTCGAATTGCTTGTGCGGTTGACGTCTGTGTAAAATTGTCATTTGTTGCAACTGCTCCTGCCCTTACTTTTTGCCTTCACCTTTGGCTCTATCAGGTATGGCTGCTCTTAATCCTCAAGTCCTGTGGATGTCCATGCTCACGGGGTACTTTGCCTTTTTGGAGGTTTGTATTACACTTGTCTCTATCTAAGTTCTTTCAGTTCAGCTCGTAACCCCCATTTGCTCTCCTAGAGATCGCATAAATATTGTTGATTTCAAATTAATTCCAAATAACGGTTAGCTACTGTTATTGCACGAAGGCATCTTTGGATGTTAAAATGCTGTGAAAATTGTTAAAAATTGAACCTTGGTGTCACTTCTTTTTTATTCCCAGAGAGGTTGTGTCAGTTTTGTGCTTTTGTTTACGCACCAAAGGCTTCACATAAAAAAACAAAGCTTCATAATACTAATGGGTCATTCCACGCGAAACGTTCTGGCCCAAAAATTGGCCACCGCCAATTCCGTTGAGAAAAGCAGGTGAAGGAATCCTGAAATACTATGAATACGTCGAAACCTTCATACAACAGCTGTAGAAACCCTAACCAGGATTTGAATATTCAGACAGATTTGATCAGTGGGCAAAGCTTCCTCAAGGCAATATTACACTAAAATAATGCCGAGCACGGCAAACACTAGTTCGGAAAAGTTTTTTTTCCACCCTCCGGTTTTGTGAGCAATGTAACCAGCATAAATGAAAACATGCAAACCAGTTATTCTCGATAGCAAAAAGGCAAAGGAGACTGGGGGAGGGTAAAATAGGGGACAGAAGAAAAGGAGGGCTGGTGAGCCTTAAGAGCAGAAATTGACAATGGAGCAATAGAAGAATGGAAACTTGAAGGGAACAGTGCAACAACGCCTTCCCGGAGGGCTCAAATTGGTGCGAGGGGCCAAATATGGCCTACCGTCGAAACAATATCTAAGTAAAATTATCAAGCTAGATAGAAGTTCCAGACGGAGTTCACTATGTGCGGTGCGGCTTCTGTCTTCACTTGCGGCAACTTTTGTTATGTATATTGCACATCTGATATGTTTAATCATTTTTGTGGGCCACAACACAGGAAGAAGCAGTTTTCCTCCCTTCATTGACCAGGGCAGTAGTCTGATGTGAAGTGAAGTTTAGAAGCGAACACATGCCCAGAAAATGCTAGGAAAACACCTAAGAGGACGTGGTGGAGAAGCGCCACTCTAATGTAGCAGGGCCGGCAGAACTCTCTTGTCTGTCGACATTTTTTAGTGCTAGCCCATATTGCGTCTCTCATGCCAAAGCCTCAGTGAGAAATTTGAAAATATTGTTGTTGCTTGCGTATTTCTGACTAATGTATTTCGGGCTTGGAAGGGAGCCGAGTGAGTACTGAAAAGCTAGTTCTTTCAAACTAAACAAAGCTGTATTCAGTCTTTATGGACCCTTTACTGCATGTGTTATTGCTTGCTTGCTGCAGAAACAGTGCTGACGTTGTCATCTGTGTGTTTACAGCAATTCCGCGTTTTTCACAAACTTGTAATCCAATTCCACTTCTAATACTGCTAAATGAAAGTAGTGCGGAAGTAGAAACCCTGATAATAAGGCAATTGTTAATACACCGTGAAAATATGAGGAACGTAGCAATTACCACATTGCATTTGTTAAGCTGGAGCCCTGTGGATATTTTTCCTTATGGCCTCCTCTATACTCTTTTGTTGGTCCCCCACATCTTATTAATTTCCATGTCAGTGATATGTATTTTTTTTTATCATTAGATGCAAGAGGGGTGGATACACTGTCCTGCGGCCTGTTTTTCTGAATGAAAGTGGTGTCAAAGCCTTCAGAGAAGCACTGGTAAGAACAGCAGTAATTACTTTTAATGAAATCACTTCGCAGGAGCTTTGGAAAAACTGAGTGTTGCTTCTTTGTGTGGTTTTAGAATTTTTAGAAAAACGGTTGTGTCAGCGAAATTGCTTAAATTTCTTGGAATCGTTCCCAGTCTTCAAAAATCATCTATCGATTTCTCTATAATCTCACTCCGAATAATCTTCAAAAAAAAACCCGAAGAAGCAGACAAAAAAGGCATATTGTGAGCTACTAGCTACCAACCTTCAAAACAACTCCCTGGTCTGATAACCACGCCACCACTGTGACACCGTGACACACCTCCTAAATTTCCCATACGGACCCTGGCATCAATGAATATCTTGATGTGTGGGTGGGTTTTGTATTTTTAAGCTATTTTGGCAGTGATAACGCTCGTTTCTCACGAAATGGTCTTCCAGATCGGCCTAGTCATGCTAATACTACAAGCAATTAGGTTAAAGCTCCCATATTCAACTCATAAAAAGCTCTCACATAGTTGCAATTTCAACAACTTCAGCCAACGTAGTCATGAATAAAATGAGCCACTAGAAAAACAGTTGTCTTTAGTAACAGTTTTCTAAGAAAAATAGCTTGGTTGAATTTGTCTCATGACAGCTGATTAAAGCTAGAGTTTAAAGGTAATTGTTTTTCTGTGAACGAAGCGATGCTTCCTACTACTAAAACCTGTCCCGAACATCAAAACGCTCGAGACGGCCCGAAAATCCAAAAGGTGCCGTATGCATTGCAATGCTCGCTAAGTACACTACTTCTGGCGTTGACGCTGATATCTGCTAAGAATAGACTTCGGAATGTGGCACGCAGACTGGGCCATAACTTTCTTTTTATTGCAGAAAGTCTACCAATTTTTGGGGTCTAACAAAACATTTTTGTGTAAACATATTGATTAGGCACATTCTGCATCAGCTCTAAATGCAGATTATTCGATGCCCTTTCCAACAAGAGCAAGATTCGCAAATTAACAAAATCAGTTTTGGCCAAACGGTTGCAAATATGGATAAGTTGTGTATATCAGTTCGCAAATAGTTTAAAAAGTTTGGAGTATAATTTTTTGCCAAACATAAAAAACACATCTTGGAAAAAAGTTTAGTTGCCCAGTACAATTTGTCAGATATGAAAAACATGTTACCATGTGTGGTGCCCTCGTTCTGCAGTGAAGCCCTACCTCTGTTTCAAAATATGCAATTTCGGATAGTTTACTGAAAAAAATCGGGTGGTTTGGCATTATTAGAGGCACTATTTGTCCCCACATGATGTAGAAACATCTTGTCAATGGTTGACATCGCATTAATGGTAAGGTAAAAATTCGGGATAGGACAAAAACTGCTTGGGGCTGAAAACAAAACTCGTTCACTGTCAGTTTACTAACATGCACCTGTTGAAGCTTTCACTTGCTGGTTGTTATAATCTTCTGGCTCACTTTTCTAACCCTGCTTTCAGGAATGAGGTATGATGCACTGGAGCAGTGCCCAGCTAGCTATCCCCGAGTAACTGTTGCGTGACAAATGAAAAAGGCGTTCAGCTCTATGAGCCTCCTGCATTGCACCTCCACCTAACTAATTTTAGAAAACAAACAATACCAACTTGTGGCAGACTCTGTCAGAATATGTAGTTTCTACTGAGGAGCAACTCTAGACCTCCGAAAATATCCTCGTACAGAATCAAAACTGAAGCCAATTTTAAGCTCTCTCTCCTTGCCTTAACTGATGTCCGCTGACTTGAGGTTATCAATTGACTTTCAACTGGAACTCTTATTGCACAAGTAAGGCATGGGTGAAGTGAAATCACAAACGGCATGCTTTTTTTTGAGGAAAAGTAGTGGGCAACGAAGACGTTAAGGCAAATCGGGTTGAAGTTCTCTGTCTAGTAGTGCCAAATATAAATTGCGCAATGCAGAAATGAAACAAATGACAGGAAAAGGGCTGAAAATGCTAAGTGCACTTGTCAGACATGCGGAGACATCCACGAATACTTTGACTGAAAAAAAGCTACCCGTTCTCTAAACCAAAGCTCACTAGTGCATACCTGGTGTCATTTTCTGGTAGTTCTCACCTTTAAACGCAGTCGGATTGCAAAGCTGATGACATCATTTTGATACTTGACTTCTGTGAGCCATTTGATCAAAAATCTAATGGTAATGCAGCGTGACCACAAGTGACATCCTTTTTTGTATAGCGCAGCAGCCATGGCACCTATCGAAACAACACATGCTGCTCAACCCTCAAAAACACCGTCAGAAATTTCAGTGTAGCCAGAGCAGGAAAATTAGAACTGATTCTAAAACTGCAGTGCCTAGACTAACCAGTGGGATGCGTTAGTTGCAAGAGAAATGACAACATGGATATCAGGAATATACAGCATTGATGATCGGTGATCGGTGCTTTATATTGCCGATTTTGTGATGTTGTTAGTTGTTTCTCATGTACCACGGTGGTTAGTCTAGACACTACACGTTTAGGCAACCTTGAGATTTTCGGCAGTTTTTGCAAGGTGAGGTGTGGTATGTTTCTCAGAAGGGAGCGTTGCTGCTGCGCTTGATAAAAAAGCATGCGACTCGTGGTCATGCTGCATTACCATGGAATTTTCTTGACCAAAGTCTTCCAACAAGCCAAATACCAAATCATTTTGCCAGTTTTGCAATCGATGGCAGTGGACAGATGATAATTACCTGGAATGACACCAGCTTTCCACTACTGAGCTTTGGTTCAAAAAAAGGGTCGTTTTATTTTGTGAAAGCTTATTTCTGAAGGTTCCCGCATGTGTATCAAGTGGACCTGGCATTTTGAGCCACTTTCCAGCAGTTTTCATTCTGATTGATTGATTGTAGGGTTTAACGCGCCGACGCAACGCAGGCGATGAGGTGCGCCGTAGTGGAGGGCTCCGGATTAATTTTGACCACCTTGGGGATCTTTAGCGTGCGCCGAAATCTGGTACACACGGGCATTTTGCTTTTCGCCTCCATCAGAAAAGCGGCCGCCGCGGCCGCGAATCGAGCAGTTTTCATTCTGTTTGTGTGTTGCAAACCTAATATTTCGTGCTACTACGCAGTTACCCAACTTCAAGCCGATTTGCCATAGCACCCCCGTCGCCCTCTACTATTCCTCGAAAAAAGAACGCCTTTTGTGATATCGCTTCACTCATGCCCTACTTTTGCGATAACAGCTCCAGCTGAAACTCAAAAAATAACACCAAGTCATTGGATATCAGCTCAGACAAGTAGAGATTTCCAATCAGCCTTGAACACTGCCAGCTGTTCACTGGCGAGTTTTGTTAGTACGAGGCTATTTTTGGAGGTCTAGGGTTGCTTCTTACTGCGACTGTCTATTTCTGGCAGTCTCCAAAAGGTTTGATATGGTGCCTTTTTGAAAATGTTAGGCAGCACTCTTTTCGCCGTGCGAAAGCTTGGCGGGGCACAATTCTAGGCATCGCAAGTTATTCCTGCAAGCAGGGCTACATAGCGAGTCAGAAGATGACAATAACCGCAAGTGGAAGTTCTGGTAGATAAGTGATGATCAGAATGTCAACAAAATGCACCACTGAGATTGGTTTTAAATTCCAAGTGGATTTTTTGGCATCTCTTGCTTGCCGTGAATCTGGTGCTTGCTGTAGTCCTTAATAAGATGTTTTTACATCACGTGGGGACTAAGTTGGACCCCTAATAATATCAAACCATTTCAGAGAACCATCCAAAATTGTGTATTTTGGAATGAATGTTCGGCTTCACCACGAGACGCGGGCACCATGCGTGCAAGCACCATGTGGGCACCACGGGGACAAATTAATTTTCACTAGTGAATTTTTCTTGGACAGGATTTTTAATGTAAACCTTCAAAAGCGTATTCTAAATTTTTTCCACTATTGGTGGGTTTGTTATACACAACTTCTTTTTTTTTCATTTTTTCTTTACGGTGACAAAATTTTGATTTGGGTTTTTTTTTTGCGATCGTTATTTATGCAAACATTACACAACTGGTGCTAGCAAGGGCGTTGAATTATCCGCATTTGTGCCACTGCACTATGTGCCTAACCAACACATTTAGCAACAAGAAATGTTTTCTTAGAGCCCTAAAAACTGGTCAATTTTCTGCAGTAACAAAAGAGTTGAAATCAACGCTGGTGTCAGCTTTACTGCATGACTCTGAATTTGTGCAGAGAAGCCCCTCTAGTGCATGAGAAGTTCGAGAACAAAAAATTGGACATCCAAAGTCAATAAATTGGGATAGGGAAACTAATTATTGTGGCATGTCCCATCAAGGCTGTAGTGTCAGCTTTACTGCATCGCTCACAACTCGTGCAGAAAAGCCCATCCAGGGAATTAGAAACTTTGGAACAAGTTTTGTGCCAAATTTAATTATATGAGAAGTTAAAAAATCAGGGTACAGAAACTAAACGCGTTGACAATAATTCAAATAGACAAGTGGTTTAAAAGTTTTTCTTGTGGCCACTAAAAACATGAAGAAACCGAGGCACGTAACAAGGCAGTGGTGCCCTTTGTACTGACAACTTAGGTTTCTTTTCCATCAGTAATAAGTGTGATCTAGATAGCTACAACTGTAAGCATTATTTAGCGCTTCATGCTTTCACTTAAGCTAAAAACTGTTGAAGGAAAAAACGAAACGGGGTGCAGACATTGCATGCAGAGTAGAAAATATAGTCAGCGTATTGAATAACTTTAAAAAAGCATCAAAGTTAATCAGTGAAGCGTAGATAGAAGGTTCAGGCAAATTGCTATCAAGCCTAAAAGCAAAAGAAAAGCGCAACAAGCAGCACACCCAGCGGTTTTTGCCCAGGGAATGGGGGGAATCTATGATGTGTCGTTCCCATCTGGAAAGTCGATGTGTCCAATTTGTCCCTTGGCGTTTTGCATGTACCCACTCATTGCGAATCATGCAAATACAAGCCTTTCTTGGGCCAAGTTTGACTTCTGCAAAGAAGCTAAAACACTGATTTGGGAGCTTTTAGATGTTTATTACATAAAAAACAGGAACACAGTGAACCTGTATTGCAATGAGCTTGAATATTTAGAAACTTCACTATGATTCCTTTGTTACCATTGTGCGGCCCACTATTAAAGGCTGTCATTTTAGACGATGCACTCAATGAACTTAGTTGCAATATCATCTTCTTTGTCATGTGCTATGGACTCGACGTTTTAAGAACTATGTACCAACTTGCCTCATGCTTTTTACTGAACAGTTTGAGTGAGACTTTGTACCCCTCCAGTGTTTTGCAGTGTGGAGCATGCCCTTTGTGCAGCAGGTGTCTCAGTTCCCTTACTGCTTTGTTACTCGTGCTGCCTTTAAGCTTTACATAGATATTTTCATACCATCAAGAGGTTCTTAGTCTCCATCCCTGGAGCTTTCAGATCCTCTTTATGGATGCAATAATTTTTGAAGCCTTTGCATTTCTGGGGTGTCCATATGTGACTTCATACATTATACATATGTTCCCTCATACAAAACATTTCATAACAAAAGCCAAATGGTGAAGCAAGGAAATGTAATGGCAAGAGGTGTGCTCCTCGCCCACTCTTTTGTCAGGCACTGGGCAGTTAGCCTGTTGTTGATGATTTTACTGTGCTGGCTACAATTTCATTTTGCTTTTGTCTTATCGTTCAATTTCTTTTCATTGATATTTCTGGCAGGTCCGAGACAAGGCCTGGTCCGAGACGCCAGGACCCGAGGACACCTTGCAACGCTTGTGCACGGCTTGTGAAGATTTCTGGATTGACTTCATGGACTTGTGTAAGAAGTCTGCCTTAGAAAAACAGCAACAAGGAAAGAAGCCTTTAAAAATTATTGCAATTTATTTCCACACCAGTTTAACCTTGCACCAGCAGGTATGCAAAGCTGGTTAACACAAAACTTGTTTTTGTGATTTAATATCATGCCTGTTAGTCTAGCAAACCTGCGTTGTGACAAGCCATAGCAAGCAGTAAAACATGCTTAGTGTATCTGTATTTTTAGGCTATTTGCTGGTTATTTTGTGGTTTAAAACAGCTGTGATACCCTAAGCTGGCTTTTCATTCAAATGTGTATCACTTTCGTCTTTAATAAAATAATTTTCAAATACTTTTGGTTTGCTTTGCTATACTTGTATGAAACTGCTCATGAAGCTGCATGCATGTGGGCTAAAATTGCACTTGCACGTATACTGCAATGATTCCACCAGCAGTATTACTGACCATCTCTGGGAAGGTCACCCATACACTTCCACGACTCTGTCGCCATAAGCATCACGGGACTCTTTAAAAGGGGGCGTCCTCACAACTCTTGTTACAGGGTCGCGATGATCATCAGGCAGGGGTCCCGTGACTCTCTTTTTTCTTTCGTGGCAGTCAGTGCTGACTCTAAGGAGGTAGTCACCCATATTCTACTGTGACTACTGCGACGGGGTCCGTGTGACCCCCTTTCAATAAGAGTAGCGTGACTCTGCGAAAGGGGTCGATGAAGAGTCAAATCTGTGGCAAGTAAATACCCCCCAAAGAGGGTCACAGGGACTCCTTTTTTTCTTAGTGTGTATACATTGAATCCACGCACGAATTACTTAGCCTAACATGCAAATTTCTCGATAACACCGCCTCAAACGCTTCACAGCACCGATACATTCACTTAGCCCTATCAGTCACATTCAGAGCAACTTCCTTCAAGTGTTTCTCGCTATAAATTCTTCCCCTGTCAGAAAAACGCTACATTGTTGACACTTGTAGCAGACGCTATCAAATAAAAAAAAAATAGAGGTAGACGCAGCAGCAATGCAGAAACACTGAAACAAACTCGCTACCACGACGAGGTAGCCCCAGAACCGATAAGCAAATAACGTGCACGGAAATTCGAATGCAGTACAGCCCACCGCCGGCATCGGACTGTGTATAGTCAGTGGCGAGCACGTCGGTCTTATCAGCGGCGAATTCCGCCAACATTTCATATCGCATTCGGCTGCCGTCCAAGATGACCTCGGAGAGAGGCCCACGAGGGCAGCTTCCCTCCGTAGAGAATACACGGACGCAAACGGCATACTAAAGCGACCTTATAGTTGCAGCAGCTATTTTATGTAGCTACTTCTACTATACTATAAGTGCAGGCCAATGAGTACTCCTTCAAAACAAGGTCTGTGCGCCGCGTTGACGGCACTGGAGAGGGACGTATCTCGTCCCGCGGCTGTGGTGCGCGATCGTCACCAACAGCGATGTGACTGATTCCCCGAAACCATCGAAATGAGAACGAGAGGGTAGCAAGAGGGTCTTGTTATCTAAGTGGTGCCGGTCGGATCCCCCGTGGTATATAGATTCGCTCCGAACGCCGCCTTTTTCCTGTGCGCTACATGG
This sequence comes from Haemaphysalis longicornis, assembly GCA_013339765.2. NCBI lineage: Eukaryota > Metazoa > Arthropoda > Arachnida > Ixodida > Ixodidae > Haemaphysalis > Haemaphysalis longicornis. The sequence goes on along the minus strand of JABSTR010003061.1, from coordinate 21,124 downwards.
CGCGATGCTTGGACGCTGAGCGCGACCGGCGCGTTCATTGCGCGCCGATGCTTCACCCCGAGAGCGGTCCAGACGGAGAGAGGAGGAAAATAAGGAGGGGACGGCGTTCCTTCCTCGCCCAAGATTTACATTTGTAATCCGGGCCCATAAATCGCGAGCCGAATTAAGGAGCCAGCGCGCGCTCCGTCTCATCGATCGGAGCCGGGCTCTGTGCCGGGGCCGCGCAAGCCTACGGCCCCCGCTTCCCCTCCGCAGAGGAGGCCCCCATACGCGGCTCCGAGGAAACGGCTGCCCGACACCGCTATTCGTCATCGGCCATCCCGAGATGTATCGCTCTGTATCAGCCGCTGCAGCGCCATGCCCCGCCGCGCCGCTGGGGAGAAGGGGCCTGCTCGAGTCACCTCCGAGGTGAACGAAGGCCTGAAGGCTGCGTCATTGCCACCACGCTTAACCGCACGATATTCCCCTCTACGCGACTGGGCACGCCAACCACGCGAACAAGAAAGCTTTGGTACAAAACGACTTAAGAGCAGAAAGTTATGGTGAAGAAGAATCATGGTCTGATTAACATCGGAGGTGTTTGTAGCTGCTGCAGTGACTCCAGCAGCTCAGCGACAAGCTTGGGGATATGGCACGGTGACCAGTGCGCTGTCCCATAGCTTCGCTATGTTTGAGCCTTGATGTGTCTTCGTTCAGCCGTTCAGTGCTTCTTACCCCGCTGCCTCGCTCCCCCCTCACTGGCTATCTCGCGGCGAACTTTCCGGCAACTTTTCTCGCTGATTCGAAAGTGCTGTTTGCGAAAAGGGAGTTTCGAAATTTATGGCCCGTGGACACGATATATATCTCGTTTCGTTTTCATTTGCTTGCTCCAAGGAAGCCGAGGAGTCCCGGCTGATAAGCCCCCTGCGCGCGACAGTCCGCTAATGCGGATTCGCAATGAAACTTTTGCGCAATGACAGCTGACTTTGAGCCCGAAGTAAAAAGGCAACGTTGAATCGCGCATTACTGCAGTGCCGCGGTTCATTCAGATCGGCTGTCGTGCGTACAGTGTTCCCCGCATGCGGCTCCCAGCGGAGAACACAAATCTTCCGCGCTTGAGAAACGGAAATTCGCGAATAATTTAAACGTGGAATGAAATATTGTATCTTTGTGCCAGTGAAACTGCCCATTCAGAGAGTTCAAGAAAAAAAAAAAAGGGGGGGAATTCAAACGGACCCGAAGTTATAAGCTTTGCCAAAGACATGCGGCGCTGCACTTTTCGCTCGTAGTTGTCTTTCACGTGTAATCTGTAATCTCCTTTTATTTATAGGGACGAGCCCGGACCTAAAGAGGACCGAAGTACCTGCACCTCCAAGCGAAGGCGTGTTCGTGGACCTTCCCGACACATCTTTTGACGGACGAATCAGTTCAAGCCTGGGACACAGCCGCCTCAATTTTTAGCAGTATTAATTTCTGCCATTACGTCGGAGCGCGCAATAAAGTGCCTGAATTCTTTTCACCTGTTCTGCTAAACTAGGAATTTGAACAAACCTCAATTATGTAGCAAGCAAACTTACTATGAAACGCAGGAGACGAGCTTTACTCATTAACAACATAACGGTGATCGCATTACACAGTTGATGTATTGAGTAAGGTCTATTTTTTCGTATCTGAGTGCGTGTGGGTTTTAGTAATGCTCTCGAGTGAAACCTGTGAATTTCCTCATCTTAACGAATTTCTGCGATTCAGCTGCGAATACCGTTCAGCTACTGAAACCGACGAGGCCTTGAATAAAATATATTTTCGCAGCTTTCAACAGTCAGATGTAACGTCGTACAGTGTGGCCGATTTGTTCTGAATTATTACGCAGTAAAATAAAGAACATAAAGTAAAGAGACATTTCAACAGCGCCAGCATGCAGTGAAGACGACGAGAAAAGATGAAGCAACTCTTAAGGGGATTTAGAAAAGAAAGAGCGTACGTGATTAAGTGAAGTCCATGAGGCAGTGTACCAACTTTGCCTTGCGTTTTCTTTCAGCGACAGACCACCGGCTCGGGCGCCCGGGTCGTCATCAGCTGTGGAGCAACATGCGACGTACTGCAGCGAAGCTCAATGCGCTGTATACCCTATACAGCGGTATCCACCAGCGGTAGGCAGTCTTCTTTTACTACGTTTGCATACAATGTCATATCAGCCTTCATTTTGTAAGAGTTATTTTTTTGCCGTGAGGTCAAAATATTGTTGGTTTAGGCGCGAATGAATCTTCCACGGTCATCCGAAATGCCTATTTTCTTGCGCAACGAAGAAGACGAGGGATTTACATGGCTAGCGCGATGTCGCAAGACTGCGCGAGAGATGGACGCGAAGCGTCTCGTAACATCTCGTGTGGGTTTCGTTGCGTCAGACGGTATCATTCTCCTCGCGTCAGCCGCAAAGTAGACGCACCAGAAAGTGAGGATTCACCTCTATACTCACGCGGTTAGACCCTCGCCTATTTATAAATGCAGCACGTCATTGCGTTTGTCTTCTGTTGTCTCTAAGATGTATAAACTTGGAGATGACTCGAAAAACGGCCATATTGCAGTACTTGAGGGGGGAGAAAGAAAGAAAACTAGTTAATCTAGAGTTGGATGACCCCTACGAAGTGGCCATTTTATTTTTTATCTGACATCGTTGTATGCAGCGATATTGCGGCGCGCCGTCATTAAAGGTATAGAGTTGATGCTGCGGTAAGTTTCATGTGGTGAGTGTCATACGCGATGCAGAGCTCTTTTATTTAAGAGAAGACCAACCAGTCAGAGTAGCAAAAATCCAACAATAGAACGTTGTAGTATGCATGCTGTGAGGTCAGTATGTGCGTATGTCTTCCTTCAGATATGCGTAATGTCCTTTCTTGCTGAAAAATGTCAATACGTATGATAAACGCCACCAGTCTGCGTAGTTTGGAATGTTTTTGCCTATGTATATACTTCTTATTCAACAATTCGTTTAACCGTTGTACCTGCGGCTGAATCGAGTGACAGACGTACATACAGACAGACAGACCACAATTTTTGCATCTGGGTAGCCCAAGAAAGACATCGCCTTTAAATAGGCTTGAATCAACCCGTCGTCATTGCTGCAGAATGGGTACCGTATACACAAATTGGGCCTGTAATTCTTGAACTGGCCTTATCTTGCTTACAGCGCGATGTTGCAGCTCGCAGGCGATAATGCTATAGAGGATACATTACCACACACTCCTTGAAGGCAGCGTCATACGGCAGTGTCGTATACGGAATAACTCGACGAATACATCCGGCGCCGGATCAACAATTTCTACTGGACATTAACCGATCCACCGAGACAGGGAAAATCAACAAACGGGCACCACGACGAAGATATATCGTTCTCGTGTAGTTGTACAAATGCATCCAATCCAGAACCCATGCGAATGTTTTGTACATAAAAGCACGCCAAACGGATAAAAAAGGCGTAATGACGAGTTTCAAAAATGTACTATGGTAAGCCCCATCCTATACAGTCCCAGAAGTCCTTGCTAGCCTGCAGTTAGGATTAACACTGTGTACTTTTTCCAGATGGAGAGGTGACGCCTGGCGGCCGGCGGTTTAAAAAGAATAATCGGCGCCCGGCAAAGTAAGTATGGCTGGTTATCTCATAGCACAAACATCTAACCGAGCTTTAAACACCGTGGGAACAATGGAGGTGGTGATTTAAAATTAAAGGCCAAGAGAAACGAAGCAACGGGTTACGCAAGAGAAGGAAGCGTTGGTTACGAAAAAGTAAGCCGGATACCTGCACAATTTCGTGCCTCGAATGCAAGAGGGAGTAAAGATCGAAATATATAACATAATATCGATAACAAGAAATCTATCATTTGAAAGCTATAAATTAAAAAAAAACCAATTGACGAAAAGTGTAACATGTTAAAATAAAAAGTGGGGAAAATCATGTATTGTATAGAAGTGTCCTAAAAAGAAATCGACAAAGAAGGAGGTTGACAACATGGGCAGAAAGACCCAAACGACAAAAAAATAAGCAAAGAAAAAGGCCTTGGGGACGCCCATATGCTCAATAATGACCAATGAAAGATTCAGCACAAAAGACATTTTTCGCCATTTCATCGCTAACTTTCTGTACACCGTATACTTTTTCAGTGATGCCATAAATTCCTGTTGTGTACAGTGGTGAAGGTTCCCAGGCTTTACTTCATCAAACGCTAGGATTCTTAGTAGCAAACCTATGTCAGCATCAACTATCTAACTTTTATACATTGTTGGCCCAGTGCACACGCCGATTCTTTGCAAACGGGCCTTAAAATTGCCGTGTATTTTTGCTTTACCAGCGTAATGCCGAAAAATCCAACAATGAGTACGCTGTTGGAAGCAAATACACACACCCCCCATATACTTCTTGCGTAGGGATGATAATGTGCAAAGTATTTTTTGTTTGCTCCTTACAGCGCTACACATGTCCAATCAGACGAAAATCTCGGCACAAACACTGGGGGGGGTGAACGCGGGACCGACAAAAGAGGAAAATATACAAAAACGCGAAAACGCTTCGGCACATGTATACGCGCCACATAAAAATTTCACCAGGCGAGCGAGCCCGGGATCTGGGGTGAAAATCGCGCGCGGTGGTACAAAGGCCTATAGTGGAACGCCGGGCTCAAATTTGGAGGCTTACGGGCGGGCGCGTATGCCGCCGAGGCAACGGCTGAGCAGCGCCGGCAGCTGAGATAGGGCTTCAACAACGGCACCTCGTGAAAGCTACAATCTGCATTCAGCTCGTTTCTATGGCTCACAACGGTGCTAAGCCTTTCTCCCGTTAGCCCCGGGTGAGAGAGAGATAAAAAAAGAGGAATAACAGAGGCGAGAGGGAAAGAGAGATGCAGGAGAGATTTATACCTTGCTTCCCTCGAACATAAATTATCACGCCTGCGGCGGCGCGGCTTCCTAGGCATTCAGGCGCGCGCGTGTGGGAGAACGTATACTGGTGTTACAAACCGAGTGTTCTGAACGGTACGACGGTTAGCGCAGAGCGGCGTTGAACACGCGGCATGAAGACCGGAGAGTTTGGTTGGATGTTTGCACAAACAGGATCTGGGGAATCGATAGTGGTGACACGCGGGCTTTGCTGCCGGCTGGTATCCAGTGTGGCTACAAATGCAAGACATTTCCTCCCGCAAATTCATCCCAAGACACGATACTCTATTTAACACCCCGGCTACACCAGGGTCCGAATGTCATTTAAACTAAATGTCATTTGTCTCAAACGGGTAGCTTCGAATGCCATTCAGAATCCGCCGTGCTTCACTACAATTTCGATGGCATTTGAAAGCTTCAACAATCGCTCGCCGTGCTGCATAGCGCTGCTGCTGTCGAGTTACATTTTCACACAATAATGCAACAATAAAATCTAGTGGCAAATTCTGGCATTAAAATACCAAATTATCAAATTACGTAAGCTGTGAGACAGTTTTTGCTTAATTCTGAATCGCAGTCGAGGTATTTTGTGCTTTCTGGCCGCACTGGTCTGACGCTTGCTCGCACTGGTACTGAGAGTGCGGAATTATTACGTCTAGATATATCTTAATTTAAGTGAACGAGAAGTAAACAAAGCCCCACAGTTAAGAATATTTTGTTTGTTTTAATTAAGTGCGCCAGTAATGCTGACTTGGAACACTGTGCGCGAGATTGCTGGAAATGGCATTCGAGAGCCCCAAATGTCTCTCTGGGAGCTCATTTGGCTCGAATGTCATTTGAGCCGAATGGCATTTCAAAACCCATTGGAGCAGCACAACTTCGCATTTGAGGTAAATGACATTAGGTTCAAATGACATTCGGACGCTAGTGTAGCAGGGGTATAAATATGTCCTTCTTTCAAGCCTCATACGAAAAAAAAAAAAGAAAAAAAGAACTGTTATGTTGCGAGTGGTGTGTCAGCCTCTGGCGAGTCGACTGTGTAAGCGAGGGCGAAAAAGCCACGATCCTTAACAAGGCAGGCTCCTTCTCTTCAGTGAGATGTCTGCACTGATGTAACACAAACGATACAATCTTTAACTTCGTTTACGGCGAATTCGTTTGCAAGGACACCGTGACCCCAAAAACTCCGTTTAACACTAACATGAGCCCAATGGACACCATCGGCAGAGTAGATTAGCGGCTTGTGAACAGCAGCGCACGAATTGGTACATGGTTTTGCATATAGCGTGTATGGACCTTTTTAATGACTCGTGCATTTTATCGCTGGAACGTGTCACATCGGAGGTAAAATTGGCGCAGTCGACAGGATGGGGCTCGTGCAGTAATTATAGCACTACAGGGTCAGCCCAGTGACATCATGGTTGCACCACCGAGAGAAAACTGTGAAAATCTTTTACAGAACTTACTCCTGAGAGAGTTTGTTCATATTTGAATAAAAAGAAAACATGGCGCTTAACAAACGTGGGCTGAGACAAGATACTACAAAAATGGCCCCTAAATATTTTGGTGTCATCAGTGCTTCGAATTTACGCTCCCAGATAAACGCTTAAAGGGAACTGAAGACACCAATTAATTAGCCTTCGGAATAAAACGCCAGATGGTATACTATTACTCCAGTTGAAAACACGGTTAGTGTTTAGATGCAACATATGGTATGTACACAAACCAGGGGCCCAAATAATTGCGCACAGCCCCACATAACTGATATAAATGTATTAGTTTCGAAAAGTGGGACGGATACTGAGCAACGCAGCAGCGCAGAGTTAAAATCAGCGCATGTAAAAGGCTCTATTTTTTTCTTTCTAATATGCAAGGCTTATTGAATCCTCTCAATCAAGCCAGTGGTAACCAGGGAAAAAAATGTTCACATGTGGTAGCATCGTCCCTTTTATAGCCTACCAAGCGAGAAAAGATCTTCATTTCCCACGTTCATTTGGAAGCATTGTTCTGTCACCCTTTCCCATTTAGTCGAGCAAACGAGCTCCGGATCGGGCAGATATGCTCTGAGCGGCAAGGCACTCATTTTCCCGCCAATTCAGTGACCGCTGAACGTCCAACGCGCACGCTTCCACTTCAAAGCGAGGCAAATCGAGTGTCCCCCAACCCCAGCAGTTGCCGGGCGAGAATCAACAGCAGCGGAACCAACGAACCATTACGAAAACCCCGCCGCTTCCGACACCGCCGCACACTTGCGGCCGCAAACGAGAGATGGCGCGGAGCGCCGTCGCCGACGCGCGAGGCGTTCCCAGCGCGGGGAGCGAGGCCCCACCCAGTGGAGCGTACGAGAAGCGCCAGTGGTCCGCTGTTTCGTTCCGGGCGCCCCCATGATAAATGTAGCTGCGCGGAACGCGCTCCCGAACACGCCGTTTGTCTTGATAAGTCGATTTTTATGCTCGGCTTGTGCACGGGGCGGCTCCGCGCTCCCCCTTCCGACCGCCTCTGCTGCTTTTTGCACAGCCGACGCTGCGAGCGTGCGACCGACGCTCGAGGCTGACTCACGCTGTGTGTCCTTCTGCTTCAGTGTTGCGCTCGCGCTCGCTGGGGGCGAGGCCGACGGAGGGGCTGCGGCGTTCTTGAACAGTTTCCCCCCATGCACTTGCGGCTGCAGTTGAGCGCGTTTTTTGAACGTTACGGCGATGAACAAACGCGACCTCCCTCCATCGGCGCAGACACCGCTGTTGGTCGGTGAAGGTCGGTGTAACGCTGGTCGGTTGGTCGGTGTAACGCTGAAGAACGCATTCGCGGTCGAATGCATAATATTGTGCTTTTAAGACACCGTTCTCATTCCTGTGATTTTATTATGGTATAACCGGGGCATTTCGTATGGTCTCGAACCTAGGAGTGCTGAAATGTCAACTCGAAGTCCTAAATGTTGGGGAGCAGTTTGTACAAGATAATGCAAACATGCAGGCAACGCAAAAAGCGTTTTGTTAGAGTGTTAAAGATGCGATATTGCATGACATGTTCTGTAATATGAAGTAGCGAACCGCAACGATTGTACGGTTGGGGATGGTTCGTTCTTTTGTATTTTGGACACTAAAGCACCAGATATGTCCGCTTCGTTGCGCCTGATCCTTACAGAGGCCTAAGGAAATTAAATCATTACACAGGTTAGTGAGAAAATACAATGGAAGTATCCAACTACGAATTGGACGCCCGGTGTCAAATCACAGTTGTGCTAATTACCATACTGCTCAGGTTAGCCAGTGTAATCAGTTCTAAAACTGTATGCATATCTAATCTCCGCACAGCTATTTCATCGCCGCTAGACTTCAAAGCATGAGTATATGGGCGTCCTAATGTGTGTGTGTGCGTGAGGGAAAGGGGGCCGTTGAGGGAGAATTCAGCCGCAAAGCCTTGGGTGAAAGCTGTAGGCTGTAAACAGCTTTGCCGGCCAATTAAATGTTCGTATCTGTTGAAAATGTTCTCCAATAGCACATATTCTTTTTTTTCCCAAGTATTCCACGACAAAAAACCCCTCTCCCACCTGTGGTTACACTTGGAAACAGTAGTTACAATTACAGTAGTAGTTAAAGTCCGCTGAAAAACGCCCCTACCAACTGTCGCGCGACAGCTAATTTAACCTGGGGCGGAATTCTCAGTTTTGCCCGTTTCATGTCCGTTTAATCGCGTACATTTAGAGCGGGCCCTGATTGGCTGATGGCAAACGATACGCATACAGACACGCAGGGCGGGGCATGCTTCTGTAGAGTGGAACAGGTGAGCGCCTAGCAAATGCAGCTAAGTCGTGTCTTTGAGCGGACATCAGCAGGACATTTTTTTAAACGGACGCAGCTTAAAATTCTGCCCCTTGTGAAGCAGGTCAACGACGAAACACTGGTGGCGCCATCCTTCAGGAAACCAGTGAACCCTCTCGCAGCGGGACGCGGGCAGCGCCACCTGGATTTATTGATCGGTTGGTACTAGTTCAGAACGCTGCCGATGAGGGGCGCCAGCTGCGCGCCCCGCAGTCCGCCCCAGGGAGGTGTATTGATTTTACTTCTCCAAGCCGCGATGCCTTTTTTCATGCGAAAATTTATTTGCCTGGTTCACAGCCTTACTGTGAGTTTAGCGCGCATTTCGCCGAAGGTAACATAACCCCTTCTTGGACTGCAATTTGAAAATACGCGTTCATCCTTGCGATCGTCCTTGCTTATGGGCCGCCTACTTTAAACCACACAAAAAGAAGGTTTTACGTACATGTGCTTTTATTGTCATTAATCGAAATAGCGTATCAACAGCGCATGTATCAAAGCAACCATGTCGAGAGAACGACCAGCATCGGACGGTAGGCTGGGAAAAGCCACCAAGATAAAGCCGAAGTACAGTGTTGTAGAGAAGCACAAGTATTAATATTTGTTACCGCGTTGGAGGTAAAGTTAAGAAAAAGCGAAAAAAAAAGATCGATAAAAGCATCTAACCAACAAGCCATTCATTAGTTTACGACGCAAGGTTGTATGACGAAATGCTGTGGGACGTGCAGTCTTTGTCAAAATCTTCTAGGTCATGCAGAAGTTCATAGGCCACAGAAAAGTCAAGTACAAGGTTACCCTCGAGTGTGGCTGAAACATTTTATGCCATAAAGGAAGAGAAGACACTTTCGTTGTTACTATCATAAAATATTTTGGTCACAGTTAAACGGCTATGCTTGTACTTTGATTTCTTTGAGGCCAGAAATCTTTGACTGGGCCTCGAAAATTTCGACAAAGGCTGCACGTTGTCGGATTTATTCACCCAAAAACATCCTAACATTCTCAAATACAGCAGAAACCACAATAATGGTGTAATTCACATCTTCTGCACCTTTGTGACAGCAGTTAGGTGGGCAGGATTTCTCTGCGCTACCATTCCTCCGCAGACACACCACCACAAAAATGTATCACACTTGCATGCACGCAGTCCGATACATCAGACGTCTATTAGTATACCGAGCCGCCTAAGATTAAAAAAACAAAAGAATTCCACGCCCCATCGCAGAACCGTGCCACTGAAGTTGGAGCAAAGACACCGAGAGGGAGGAAGAAAGACCGAGAGAGAGATGGAAAGAGGGTTCGGCTAACGCACTCTTGCAAATCTTGGAGCTTTCGTCAGCGAAAAACACAAACACCAAGCGGTGAATACTGCAATCCCACGCTGTGCGCCGGGACCAAAATGATTTCCCGCCGCCGTCGCCCCATTCCCTCCCTCACTCCGTGCATGGGGCGGAGAGCCCTGCGGGCCACATAGGACTGTCAAGGGCCCCCGGCGTAATAAACGGGTCCATTCATTTCCCCGGGGCGGTCAGCAACGGCAGAGGAGGCCGTCCATCTCGAACCTGGCCGGCTGCGAGGCCGAGCTCAGCGACGAAAGAAGGCGATTAAAAGCCTCCCTCGCGGTGGTGCACGCTTGTGCCTATGCAGAGGTGTCGTCACGAGTGAAGAAGTTGCGCGCTTCTTCATCGCTTTGAGGGGAAGACGCTTCGTGACGAGAAGCAGGCACTGACTGCGCCCCGTCTGGGGTACTGCCTACGCCTATAATTTTGCTGCGACACGTTTGACGTTTCCTCCGGGGAAGGCCCGTTGAAACATAGAGCGGTGTCAGCGGCGGCGTTGTCTTTCTTGCCGATCTGCTGTGAGCGGCCAGAAATCGAGATAATGGGATCCTCTAAAGCTTGAGGAAACGTATCGGTATAGATAATGGAGCATAAGGGACAAAGTATAACCTCAGCGGTATTATATATCCAGCCAGAAGGCCAAACCAACGTCGCGAAATATAAACAATGCTATATATACAAAAGATATTGAATAAACGTTGAGATTATTAAAAAAAAAAAAAACCGTGGACAATGTTCGCTGAGACTCCCACGCAACGAAGCTGTACCCAAATTAAATAGTTAGTTTTCATGGAGCGAATCATACAACATACACTTCGGGCTCACACAATTTATATTCAAACTTAACGTGCTCGGAGATTGAAAGGCTGGTCATGGTAAATGGGTCTAGGCCCTCCAGAGCAATGATAACAGGAAAATAGGAACGAAAAAAAAAAGCGAAGAAACACGAACATTTTCAAAGACAAGTTGTGCATATATTATGAAAAAAAAATCGTGCTGGTTCAAACTGATTTTTAATGGTTCGTGTAGTTCCCACTAATACATTATAGTAAATTTCGGGATATGCTGTCTGCGCCAGTTCGCTCCGGTCTCTACAACTGGGCAAGCGGGAACTAAGCAAAGGGAGAGGCTCGATGTGAAACTTAAATAGAGTTGTAAACACCCCGATGAAATGATTCCGCAATTTCCGCGAAATTTGGCCAGCCCTGGCACCTATCCCTTTCAGCTCAGTCAACTGTAATGGCGATATCATCGTTGTAATCATGATATTGAACCAGATTGTTCTTAAGTAATGCAAAAGCCGGCCTTTTCTTTTTCACGGTATGCAGGGTCGTTTAAAAACGAACCTTTATTTCTGTTTGGCGTTGATTCAATAGCATTGAAGAAATTACGCCTGGTGTGCTACGCCTATATACAAACTGCCCCAAGTCAGAAAAAAAATTTCTAAGGGTGCGAGGAGAAAGCACCGACCTTCAGTCACAAGCTATTGAAATATTGGATAATGCTTAACCTGTATTCTAGCATGGTCTAATAGTCCTAACCATTGTATCATTCTGCATACGCATTGCAGCCCCTTCACTGAAGACTAGGCGATCATTGTATGAACTGGATAAAAATGACCGTTTTAAAATGGACAAATGAACGTTTCTAATTCAAAAGAATGATAAACCAATAGGTTGTTTAAAATTATGTCTGCTGGTTCTCTCGGTGGTTTTAATAAACTAGCCTTATCAACTGTTAGCAAGAATTAATAGCGAAGCCTGATTATCCTCGCCATAGAAACATGAGAGATATATAACCAGATCTATATACATATACAGCTTCCGTAGCCCACAGTTTATTGGAGAAAATCTTGTGGGGAAAGCGAGTCTGAGTTTGCTGGCGTATTCATGCAAAGGCACACAATATAACAATCAGACCGCCAGGTTCACTACTGCAGGCACCTGTTACTTGTGACGGCTTGTCACTGAGCAGCAGTTCTACCTGCTTGTGCCATTGTACAGCTGATGATTTGGGTGTCAGCTTCCTTCGGCTACGTATGATCGAAATACGATTAAAGAATCTAAAAACACTGCTGCCGCAGTCAACGATAGGCGATCATGGAGTAATAAAATATGAGTGTATAATTAATTACCTCTATCGGGTGCAGGTATGCTCACTTGTTACAAGGCTGCCACCAAACCTGCCACAAAACTGTGCCGAGCCCGTATGCATGGCCAGAGTCCGGAAAACTTTACATTCGGTTGTAGTCATTGTAAGATACAAGGACACGTCATTAATTTCTAGCTTCGCGGATGCCTACTCGCTTAAGCCTTCAACACTATACACCACCTTCTCCTAGTCGTTCTCCGAAAGTTTCTTATTAGCCCAATATTTCTATTTCCTATTAAAGGAGCCGTGAAGACAAAATAGAAGTTGGGTTTATTAGAAAGACTGATTAGTCCCGATAACAATGATACCAATATCATCGCAATCTTCGAACAAACAACGGAGATATTAAAGAAAACGTGTGAAGCAGTCGCGACCCCCTAGCCAATTTCCCGCAACTTTTCTATGACGGCACGGAACCTTGTTTGTCTGATTGGCGGCCGCCTAACTGACCTGTGGCGACGACACATGACTGGACGTCTGTAATGGGGCCTCTTGTTCCGTTTGACCGCATCACTTGAATGCTAACGTGCAGTTAACGCACTGAAAATTATGTTTTATTGTTGGCCCGTATGACGTCATTCTTGCTCATAACACGTCACTGTGGCGGAAAATCTGAAAGTTTTTAAATACTTCCTGCTTTTTTCGTTAAAAAAACATCTTTTGGGGCTGTAATGGAGCTGAGTGAGATACTGAATCCTAGTTCTTTCAAATTACACGAAGTTGTATTTTCTCTTTATGGCTCCTTTAAGGCCCTAAATATTTTAGCTTCGTATAGGCTAGGGCAATGGTTCTCAAATGGCGGTCTGCGGGCCTTTTGGGTAAGCAAAGGCATTTCAGTGGACCGCCAATCCCTTCCCAATGCCACGTCCCCCATTTTTTTCTCCTTTTTCTCAAGCCTTGCTTGGTATGAATAAAGGTGGCTTCGCTGCATGGCTTGTACGTTCCTTTTTCTCCTAGAAGCGCCAATTTTAAAGTTGGCTTTTTGCACAGCACAACAGCTATGCGAAAAAGCCAGACACAGAAAAGGCTACATTTAGTTTTGACAACTTTTAGCTGCAAGAGCAAATTTTTTGACAATAGACACGCATCAGCATAAAAGTCAGACAGAAAATGCGGGAATTGAATAAGTATTCGGGCGACTTTAACTAAGAGCGAAAATTGTGTGACATTTCAGCATGAGTCAATATCGTTTACCATTGGTTGCCCCGTCAGTGTTGGCAGTCCGAATGGGGTTCCCGTCATACTCATGGTTCAGAAACACTGGGCTAGGATGTGTTCATTGGAAAATCATCTCCACGAGTGTTTACCCACTCGTTCACCCGTCGCAATCTCCGCAGTAGAATTGGGGTGCAACGCCGAAAGCTGAGACGAAATGAATTCATATCATATGACGCTAAAATTGCAGCACACATGCGTAGTACCTGGAAGCATAGCTTAATTGATTACACGACCACTGAGGATGACTGGCCAGGAGTCAATACTATGAATAATAAAATGACTTCAATCAATCACTCAATCAATTTAAATCAATAAACACTTCAGCTTGCGCTCACATTCGCAGGATCGATTAAAAAGGCGACACGCTTCTACCTCTTTTATATGACCAGAATATTTCGAAATACACAAGTGTACCGGCACTGGTCGATGAAGTTGGAACAGAACATCTCGTCTCTCCTTGTTGTTTTAAGCCAACTGCATTGGAAAGACCTAGCCCATTACGTTCACGTGTAAAGCTCTGAACGCAACTAACCTGCTGATTTTTGTCAACTTGGTGGCGGACTAGTTGGTTATAAATCGTTGGTTGGATTGCACTGGTTAAAACACATGACGTACTAAAAAGGACACACACTTGACGTATATGTGTCCTTTTTAGTCCATCTTGTGTTTTAACCAGCACAATCCAACCAATGGTTTTTGTAAGGGCAATTTCTTTTCGCGTGGGCTCATATGTCTGCATGTCTGCGTGGACTCAAGGCTGCAACCTGAATGGTGCCCGCGAAAGCATATACGTTAAAATGAAAAGTCTCGGCTCATAGCTTCTCCGTAGTGCCGTTGCGGCCCAAAATGCGCTGAAAATTTCACTCATGTTCTGCGGACATCAAATCTTTAACAAAGCGAATAAATCAGCGCGTGAAGTTTAACAGCAGCTACGGAGTTAAAATATTTCATATTAAGTCTCCGGATTTAGGTGCACCGAAGAAAGGCTGGTTTATCAATGAACAATGAGCAAGGCTTTAAAAAAAGGTATTGCCATAAAAAAAATCGAATTTGGGATTAGCGCGCGACGGCAAAAGCCTGGTTATGAGGCGAATCGTATATAGTGTACTGCAGCAGAATTATTTGCAGTACTTAGAGCCATAAGGGCTCGCAAGGTTTTCCTTTCTTCCTGTCGGCTGATTTTTCGAAGCTCCCGAGTTCACTTTGTCAGCGTCCTTGGAAATGAGCCAACGCAACCCCGCATTGAAGAGGACACAAATTACGTCGCTGCGGACACAGTCCCGCAGCATAGCGCATAATTACCCACGCGCTCAAACTTCACACAATGCGCGACACTAAGCTTATACATAAGGGTACTTCTTGAGCCCGTAAAAAATTGCAGGCTCGTAAAACCAACAACCAAAAAAATCAATCACCCCTTTCAAGTAAAACGTCACCTATTGCGCACGAGCGAAATGCAGCCACAAATGAGCACTTAAATAAAAATCCCCAGTTTAAAAAGCGCGCCCTAAAACATTCCCGAGCAGGCAGAGAGGCCAAGTGTCAGCGGCGGCGCATGCAAGCAGCAGCAGCAGCAGCAGCAGTCGCTGCGAAAAGTGCCGATGCACGCGCCGCTCATAAAGATAGACGGCTTGGCCGTAAAAGCAGCACTTTATACAGGCGCGAAATAACCTTTGATAACGTACGGGTGCCCTTTTCTCACATGCGCGCCGAGCGAGGGCGAGAAATACAGCGAAAGAATAAGAAGAAGGAAACCGCCATTGTATAAAAGAAGGTGCGCGGGCGAGCTCTTTCGGGGGCCCGGGAAATAAAATACGCGCGGAAAGGAGCTCACGAAGCACACTTACGATTCCATAAGCGACCGCGAATGTCAGAGCAAATAGTGATGCGACAGCGCCGCGCCGCTCCAAACATAAATATGGATACCCAGCGAGCTGTCACGTCGGCCGCGATAGAGATGAGAAACGACGCCGAAGAAAAGTGCGTGCGCCGAAGGACCCAATCAAGGAAGTCTGTTTAGAAGGAGCGGAAAGGGACTGCGGTGGAACCATTTCCGCGATGTCGGATTTAAAAGCAATCACACTCCGACGATAGGACGCATAGACCTTCCAGGGTTATAATTATTATGCTCAATAAGTAGTACTCGAAAGTTGTAATTCTAGGACACTTCGAAAACGGCCATAGATTTGCATTTCAGCTTTTGCTTTACACGCAGTTACTTTGTTTCTAGTTTAAAATCAGTAGTCACGGCCGCTCGCGTGTGATGATATGCAAATATGAACCCGCACGCCATGAAACAAAATGTATAACGTGACTCTCGGCCGCTAGTATTAGAATTTCAAACCTGCAATACGTTTTACATCAGCTTCCTTGCAGAACAGAATGACACTACAATGGCGTCTCATCATGGAAACTGAAACCAGATTTACTGCAAAGCCCGCCACTAATGTGAAGGGAGTGCAGTTTGTAGAATTGCGAAACGAGCACGCAAAAAAAAAAAAAAAAAAAAAAAACCCTGCTTTTAAGCACGGTAACAGGTAAGTCGGCCGCTTAGTGATGGTGCTTTATAAAACTTACACGGCAACTAGAAAGAAATTTTCACTGAATTTCGCTGAGCAGAGATGCCTGCTTCTAGATTTCAAGTCATGTCACTCTAGTAATGGGGAAACTGCTTTATTCGCCAACATCCCTCTTACAAGCACAGTGTCTTAGCATAACTCAGTAAGAGCTGGACGCAACTGACAGCATCCGTGCGGTTTGCAATAACCTGGTTACCGCAAATTCCACAGAGGATTTACGGACCAGGAAAATAAATTTGGCCCAGAATCGACAGTTCGGGAAAATGGCATTGGCAGTCATTCATTTTGAAATCAATTTTTGCGCGTTCGAACGCTGCCCCTCTGACATTTTTCGGTCTTTGTGTATTCAAACTAGCAAGAGGCTTATCCTTTAAATCACAGAAAGCAGCTGAGTTGCACCATATCGCGATTGTGGCTTTAATGCGCATGTTTGTTTGCGTAAGGATTTCTTTTTGTGAGAGCTAAAAAAAGAAAAAGTGCTTCCCATTATGTTTCAAGAACGCCAACCCTCCCTTTAAAAAGAGCAAGTCGCCTGGCGCGCCGCCTCAAAGAAGCTTTCGGAGACAAATCTCTCAAACCGAACAAGCAAAAAAAACCTGCTTTTGCCAGCGCCCTCTGTGAAACAGCACTTGCAACCCACCAGCGCCTAAAAAAGCAAAGCGCAGAAAAGTATTTGCACCGCCTCAAAAGAAGGAGGGGCTTGTGGTGGAGCGCACTGGCGCCATCTGACGCGGAAGAAGCTAACTGAGCCGACGCGCCTTCTTTGTGCCATCTGGTGGAGATGCTCTGACTCTACTCTGAAGTAAAGCTCTTGCACTGCGCCCTGGCGAACAGCGGAGCAAGTGTAAATGGTTTCGGTTTCAGTTTCGCGCTGGAGGTCTTCAGGAGAGGTTGCGCCAGATGGGAAACAGGTAACCTATTGTGAGCGGGATTTCCGGAATCACTGAAATTGCGTCACCATCGTATTGTCTGATTCGTTTATGGAATAACTGATCAGTACCTCCTTATGCGACAAAGCAGTACTTAAATCTCCTTGCCAAGTGAAATGCTTAAGATATGGTTTGTTTAAGGACTTTTAAAATGATTGCCTAATGAAACGAACTATCATCCACAATTGCAAAAACACAAGCGTATCCACCTCTCGCTAAGCCAGTTTGAAGAAATAGCGTTGACATGTAGATAGCTTTACAAAGCAGAAAAGTTTGAAATGGTAGATTAATTAAATTAGGCGTTGTACGATGACATTTAAATTCGCCGTTGTACGATGGCAATTAGCAATAAAAAAGAAATAGCGTCGAGTGCTCTTTCAAGTTGTCGTTTTGTTGTTAAGGATGTTATATGAGTAGGGATAAACAAGATTAAGCAAATAATAACGTCAGTATTTGAATTGATTTTTCAAAATGAAAAACTTAAATCTAACAGAGACTTGTATAAGGGAAAGTGAACAAAGATTCGGAAATGATTCCTATCTCCAAAAAAACAGACACTTTCACTTTGACTCCTGAGCACACGTGTGTAGCTGCATGTTTCATGTTGTACGCGGAAGTTAACCTACGGGGGATGGTGAAAGATTTCCTCTGCCGGGTGTATGGCGTGAAGCACCTACAATCCACTTACTGGCATCGCATTTCACTAAACTCCACAGTAACGCGGCAATCAGCGTGGTTAACCCTGGCCTGGCGCACATGAGTGATCTACACATTGCTTACTGCGAAGGTCCACAGGACAATTACGTAAAACAGATTACGTGACAAAGGAAGATTACGTGACAGAAAGAGAGAGTAAAGACTTTATTGAAATCACCTGCTGTGGCGTCCCTAATGGAGCACCATGACGCGGCCTTCGTCATCCTGTCAAAGACCCTTTACTTGGCAGCCACCTCTCTACTCCCCTCGAGGTCCTTCAGCCGCCCCTGGATGGGGGGCCGAGACAAAATTGCGTGACACAGGGTGACGCTGCCCATATACATTACAACGTTCGCTTGCGGATTGTATGTTTAGATGGAATAGATGTATGGGCAAATCTCAAAGGGATGTATGCAGAACAAGCTAGAGAAAACTATTGCCACGTTTTTGGGTTGTTATAAGGCTATTGATGGGTTTGGGTAAAAAATAATTTCACAAAGCTTTGCAGACAAGTGCTCGGAATTGTGCAACAGATTTTAAACGTACCATCTTTAACTGACCGTACAGCGCATCCTATGACTTCTAAAAAAATGGCCGAGTTTGTGAGTTACGTGTCTATGTTGCGAAGGCGAACACACGGCAAGAAAAATGACGTCGCTTGTTATCGCGACGTTTTTTGGACGTTCTGCTTTACATTGCAGATACTTTTCATTCCTGAGTTGCCTTGTCTGTTTTGTATACAATGAACGAATACCCGCTACAAACAACACCCAGGAAACTGATACTCGCAGTGTGTGATTGGCCAACCAAGGAGCCTATCACGAGAAAGGTTCGCGATGAACCATCGGCGTCGTAAGACAAAGGGGTGGATGAGTTTTCTCCTCCCGTCACTGTGCCTTTTTTCACAACCCACACAGAGCGCGATTTTGGTTTAATTATTGCAAAGTTAATATTACTTATTTCCCCCTCTTCATGTTTCACTGCAGAACTTAAATGCCTCGTGCAGGTTGTACACATGTCATGCTGGTGAATGTTCGTGAAGTGGCGTACTGTTCACAGCATTTAAAAATAATAAAAACTTGCAACGCCAAAGAGATATTGCATTTAGAAGTTTTGCAAAATCAGTAACTAGTTGTGTAGGACTCGAGGGGACTATGGCAGTACCAAAACTTTCATGTACCGGCATAGCTCGTACAGTTACGGAATGAACCCGGATTTTCATTGAAGAGTTTTGCCTGTAATGGGAACAAGCATGCAAATCACAAAGGACCATGGTTTGACGAAGGATCAGAAAACAAAACGCAAAAAGTGTTCTTGTATTTGATCTTAGCAATACGCAGTCAAAATTTTCATGGATTGTTGAGGGACGACTATTAAAAAAAAGACACAGGGCAACCGAATGTCTCCAGAGAATACAACATCATCAGTAGTCACCCAGTTCATCATTAAAGATCAGAGCGGAGAAAACACTGCACAAAAGAACGAGAAGCGGACAGGACAGTGCTGCTAGTTCTATTGTGCCAAGTATTTCTCACGCTGATCTTTAATGATGAACTTTCAGCACCTCGCCCAACTAACAGACCTCTTGAGTAAACAAATTACTCACCAGATTCTAATACAATATAACTTTTTTCGTCAACGCGTAGATTTTTTCTGGCTTTCACACGATCTAACCTGTTCACGTATGCGATTCGTGCTACCTACAATGCGTACTCGACGTTTCAGGTAGAACAGTACCGATCATACAGGCCGAAATGCATTCTCCGGTGGAGGTGAATGCATTTCAGAACAAACAACTTTAACGGATAGCAAATAACAAATAAATAATAACTAACGGAACAAATAACTTTGTTTCGTTGTTACAACTAACTCAAAAAACTTTGTTCGTGTGAATTTGGAAATTTTTGTTATTATTTAAACAGTATTTTGAATGGTTTTGAAACAGTATTTTGAATGCTTGTCCAACGGCACCCGTTAAGCGAGGGCCCTTTGTTGTGGTTCTACATTTGAGGACATTTGACGGTTATGTGCCATTTTTTTTTTGGAAACTCAGTGCGATACAATTTCGGAAAACAGACATTATTTGTATCCCATGGGCTATTTCGTAAGGTTTGTGCAAGCTCTGCAGTTTAAAACTTGCGTTAACACAATAATAACACATCTAAAAATAATACTACATAAACATACCCATTCAAATGTTAACATTTATAAAACTTGCTATGTTCAGCACTACACGTCATTAGTCGTACAAGTAAAATATATATATGAAGTAAAAACCGATGTGCGAAACACCTCCCATCGTGAAAAACGTTTCCCAACGTGAAAAATATTTGTGACGGGTCAGATTTCGTTCGACTCCCTTAAAGGAGCCATGAAGAGAAAATACAACTTCGTTTAATTTGAAAGAACAAGGATTCAGTATCTCACTCAGCTCCATTACAGCCACAAAATATGTTTTTTTAACAAAAAAAAAGCAAGAAGTATAAAAAAAAGTTTCAAATTTTGCACCACAGTGAGGTGTTATGAGCAAGAATGACGTCATACGGGCCAACAATAAAACATAATTTTCACTGCATGAACTGCACGTTAGCATTCAAGTGATGCGGTCCAATGGAACTAGAGGCCCCATTACAGACGTCCAGTCATGTATCGTCGCGACAGGTCAGTTAGGCGGCCGCCAATCGCACAAACAAGGTTCCGTGAAGTCATAGAAAAGTTGCGGGAAATCGGCTAGGGGGGTCGCGACGGCTTCACACGTTTTTTTTAAATCTCCGTTATTTGTTCGAAGATTGCGGTGATATTGGTATCATTGTTATCGGGACTAAGCAGCCTTTCTAATAAACCCAACTTGTATTTTGTCGTCATGGCTCCTTTAAAGGGCCATTCAGCCAAGTACAAGTTTTTCCATTCGAAAGATTGCCTCGTTAGAATAACACTGACACCACTTTTAACGCGAACTTCACTGAAAAAAGCTATGATTAGAAAAAACGAGATATGGCCATGCGGCCCACTAGCTCATTTCCCGCACTAGAACCTGTGACGTAATATGCACAGCTTTGCGGTTTGCCGAGGCCGGCCATAGAAAACGCCTATTAAACAAGGATAACGAGCTTGCAGAACGAGCTGTTTACTTTAAATTTAGGGCACGTTCTTTTTATAGCCGTAGGAATGGTGGGGTGAACACTGAAGTTACGAACGAACGCGTAAACAGCGAAGCATGTTAGCGCGGCACTTTGCCTTCTGACACTGCAATGCCTTACACACAGCCGTCGGACGCGTAGGACTTGTCCGACACAACACTGACCAACCGACATAAGCGGCACGGCCGCTTACGTGACCATGCTTGTCGAGTCATGGCTTATGTTTTAGAAAACGATTAATCACCCTAATAAAATACGGCAGGTATAGAAGTCCGGCCAGAACAAAGTGCGAACACTGGCACTTCAGCGGTATCGCAGCATCATCTATGAAAGTGGGCAATAAACAAGATA
>JABSTR010003060.1:0-35453 GCA_013339765.2 Haemaphysalis longicornis | reverse complement strand
GTTCGAAGAACGGTTATCGGAATGTCCACCGATGCCTTTGAAGTAATTTGTGGGTAAAGGGTTTCGCTATTCTCACCGTGTCCCTTGATTTCATTTGTACTAGTGGACTCATCTATCGGTCGGTGTGGCCTTCTGTCTCCTTTTCTGAGATGTAGCTCCTTAGGGGAAAGTGCTTTTCCTCCGTAAAGCCTTCGTTGAAGTGAGCCAACGATTCTGTGTGCTTCTTTGACAGACTCTAGAGCGTCGTCGTGTTGGCCGTCGACGCTAGTTACGCATGCAAGGGCATCCAGCTTCTCACTGATAGCAGCAAGTCGGTCGGCACTGTGCTGGAGCCTTGCTACGGAAACTGCGGCCTCAACATCTTGTGTTTGCTTCAGAGTTGGCGTCAATTCGGTGATGGGCTTCCGGTTGAAGTCGAGCAGGTTTTTCTGAACAATCCCGATCCGGTTCCGCTGTCTCGGCGCCTCCTCCTCGCTTCGGGGTGAGCATGGCGGTCGAAGAATTGAATTCCGCTGCATGGCTCACCTCGTCGTGTCGCTAGACGTCCCGGGTTTCGGCACCATGTGAAATAACGTCCAGGGAGGCAAGGGAGGAGGCCTTCGTCGATAGAAAGCAGATGTATTTACACTATACACAGAACCGTCAATATAGCGTTCATCGTGTAGCCGCGCCTGGTCGTCTTCGTCTTCTTCCTATGCGTCTGTTGAACTAGGTGCCTGCGTCGTCTTCTACGATATCGAAAGTCTCAACAATAACCTCACCGAACCTAACGTAACCTAACCAAATGCGTCATAACCTACTCGGACCCAGCCAAACTGCAACAAACCAAATCTAACCAGCCCAGCGGCACAGAGCACAACCTATATTAAACGTAATTTAACCCATTCTAGAATTCCTGTGCGTCGATCTCTTGATATAGTAAAGACCAGAGTAAAAAAGCATCAACAAAATCACGATGACTAAAAAATTCTGAAAGCTAAAAAAAATGTGGTTGCTTCCACTTTCATAGGAACCGATAAAAAACGAAAGTGAAATGTGCCTTCACTGGAGCAGTTGAATGTTTATTGTGCATAGATATGACCTTGCACGTCGCTATTTATATTTCGTCGGCATAGCACCGTTAGACGCATCAACGTTAGACACGCGTCGGAGCATTGCGTAAATCCGACTGAAACCTACAGGCGCTCGCAAACCGTCCGTGCGAACGAAACCAAAGAGGTTGTCAGGGAGTCGTTTGGTGAACACAGAGAGAGAGAGAGAGAGAGAGAATAACTTTATTTCTGACGAGGCTCAGTCCTAGCGAGTGTCCCTCAGGTGAGGGAGGCGCGCCAGGTAATCCTGAGCCCTAGTGGCGGTCAGGAGCTGTAGCTCGGGCGAGGAGCTCCCGGTCACCTCCAGCCAGGTAGTGGGAGGGTTGGGTAAACGGAGCGGGGGTAAAGAGGGGCATTCCCAAATGGCGTGTGGCGTGGTATCTCGAGCGCCACATGCCGGGCAGTTTGGGCGGGGATATAATGTGGGATAGATGTGGTGGAGGACGTGTCTGGTGGGGAGGGAATGGGTCTGTAATTGTCGCCATAATCTGTCCAAGGGTGAAGGAAGAGACGTGTGAGGGGGCGGTAGTTCTAGCCGCTGTAGGCGGTAATTGTGTGGTAATGTCGCTAAAAGTAAGCAGGGGTTCGCGAGCGTTTCGTGCGCCGTGCTGTGAGACGTCCACGTCTGGTGCTCGGTAAATGAGTCCTCGAGCGGCCAGGTGGGCCGTTTCCGCACCGCCAAAGCCCACGTGACCGGGGTCCAGTGCAGGATTATGATTTTGTTGGGAGGAGGGCGGGATAGGAGAATTTGGCGAGCAGGGAAGGAGATGTGTCCCCGCGCGAAATTTCGTACGGCCGTCTTAGAATCGGAGAATATGTGAGATGGGGGTGGTTGGTGTGTTATGGCCAGAGCTATTGCCGCTTCCTCGGCCTCGTGGGGGTGGGCTGTGCGGATGGTGGCTGCCGCTGCTGGGATCGGTCTGTCTTCTGTGATAATAGCAGCCGCAAAAGCAGGTCGGTGTCTATATTCCGCGGCGTCTACGTAAATGGAGTCAGGAGATGGGGGGAATAGGCGTAAGTGTGCCAAGGCGCGGGCCCTTCGTCGGGCTGCGTGGTGGTTAGGATGCATGTGACGGGGAAGGGGGAGGATTTCGAGGTTTTCGCGGTGAGATAGGGGTAGGGGGTGAAGGTGGGCGGGGGGGCCTGGAGCAGTGAGGTTGAGTTGTTGCAGGACGATCGAACCTGTGGGAGTTGTGGATAGACGAGCAAGTTGGCTAAGGCGGTGGGCTTCGAGGAGCTCGGGGATTGTGTTAAATGTCCCAGTTGAAAGGAGGCGGATGGTAGAGGTGTTGGGTGGAAGGAGAAGTGCTGCTCTGTATACCCTGCGCTGCAAGGCTTCCAATTTGTCGAGTTCCGCTTTTGTAAGCGATAAGTAAGGAAGGGAGTATGTGAGTCGTGAGGTGAAGAGAGCTGTAATGAGTTGCAATCTCTCTTTTTCGGAAGGACCATGGCCGCGGGCGGCGATTCGACGGATAAGTCCTACTATTTGTGTCGCGTGTCGGCTGAGTGTTTGTATTGTGGAAGAGTTGCCTCGATTTTGCTGTAGGGTCAGTCCAAGTATGGTGAGGGATGGCGTAGGTGTTATTGGTTGGCCATTGATGTGGATTTGTATGGGGGGAGGCCAAGGGGTGGGCCGGCGGCGCGGAGTTAGGATGAGCATGTGGGACTTTTCAGGGGCACATGATAGGCCTGCTGAGTGGGCGAACTTGTTTATGGTGTCCGTTGCGATTTGAAGGGTGGATTCAATGTGGGCGTCACTGCCGTGAGTTACCCACACTGTTATATCGTCGGCGTATAGACTGCTGTGGAGTGAGGGAATATTGATGAGCGCGGTAGCGAGAGGGATGAGACCTATGTTAAACAGTGTGGGAGATAAGATTGAACCTTGGGGGGTGCCACGGTTGGGGAGGTGCAGGGTTGCGGATTGTCTGTTGCCGAGTTTAAGGGTGGCTGTACGGTCAGACAAAAAGGATTTGACAAGATTGAAGAGATTTGCGCCTACATTCAAGTTATTTAATGAGGACAAAATAGCTGAGTTGGAGATCCGATCAAAAGCTTTCGTTAGATCTATGGTAAGGACGCCGACGTGTCTTGATCCGGGAGTGCTTTGAGTAGTTGATGATAAATTTTGAGGTGAATGTCGTTGGTTGCGAGATGTGCGCGAAATCCGAACATGTTATCGGGGAGAAGACGCTGTTGATCGAGGTGCTGATTAAGGCGTGATACTATCATGAACACACAGTCCACTGCAGCGAAAGGAGCCCCAGGCCGTGTCACGAGCGGGCCATCCGCAAGTCGGCTTCTCCGCAGCTTACGCTGCGCGGCCCCCGTACACGTAGGCGCCTGCATCGAGGCGCCAACTGTCGGCGCTCATTAGCGGCATGATTCCCTACTTGCCTCGCCTCTCCTAGATGGCAGCACCATCTGAAAGAGAAGCTATAAGGCGCGTGTGTCGTCCTATTCACGCGTGTGTTCATAGCGCAGTCGGGAGCGCGTTTCATACCTCCCGTTGCGGTGAAAGATATTCATGGCTCGAATCCCGGCGCACCACGTCAATCGAAGTTTTTCTGGCGATGTCATTTCCGTGACGGATATGACGTTAGCTAGATCTTCGTGGACCCCGGCATAAAACACTTTCGTGTTAAAAAATACATCGCTATGTCGGACTCGAACCTGAGCCTTCTCGTTTTTAACCAAGTATATATATCACAGCGCTACAGGGGCAGCTTTTCTGGGACAGGGGTATTTAGGGAATATTTATCCCATAGAATCTTTGGGTAGCGTTCTTTACCAATGAGAGGCGACTGCCGTGAGAAAATTCTGACGGTAATTTACCAATGAGAGGCGACTGCCTGGACAGTACCTAAAATTAAATTATACGCCAATGACAGAGCTAATTGAAAACCCCGCCACATATTCACGAGCGGTAGCGACTGGAGAACAGGCAAGTGACGCCAGTGGAAGAAGCCTAGGGCACTAAGGGAATGCCCATGTAAGCATCAAAAATTATGTAAGCAAGGAACCAGAGCGCTGGGAGCAGACGGAGGAGAGATCCAGGAAGGAAATTCACGAGGAGACAGCGGGGTTCCGGAGAACCAAGCCGCGGTGACGCGGCCAGGGCACCGACGTCGCTTCGCTCGACTGGGCGGGAACGAGGCGATGGCGCAGTGGTCCAGCCTTCCTGACGCACTTCCAGTCAGCGCTTTGGCGGCCCCAGCAGCGACGTGCTAATTGCGCAGCGCCAGCCCACCGTCGACACGCGCTTCGACGGCTCCCACCACGGCGACTTTTGCGGATCTAGGCGGTGACTCCTGTGGTACCCGGCTGCGTCGTGGACGAAGGAAATGCGAACACGAAAATATGAATCAGAACAAGAAAATTAAAAAAATTCCCTCGCACTTCCCCGAGGGGGAGAGTGTGTAAGTGCGAATGCGCGGTTGTTGGTTGCGCGATTACGGTGGATATCGTGATCTTGGAGTGGAGAGGAGGCGCCCAACACCCGCAGTCACTGAGCGGAGAGGAGGAGGAGAGAGTAGCGCCCGCCGTTACGGCGAGGGCTACACGAGCGCCCTCACGCGTCGGAATGCGGAGCGCCCGCTACGCGAGCGAGAGCTCTCCCGCCCGAAGTGGAGAGGAGGCGCCCAACACCCGCAGTCACTGAGCGGAGAGAGGAGGAGGAGAGTAGCGCGCGCCCATCTCCCCCCGTTGCTAGGGAAGACGAGGAGGAAGACGAGGAGCGCGCGCACCCGCAGCTGTTGCTATGCGGACGACGGCGGCGGACGATTCAGGCTCGCTTAAGAAGTGCATTTGCACTTAAAAAAAACGAAAGCCCCATTTCCCAACATTGTGTTTGTATCTAAGGCACGCGTCACTTTGGCTTGCATGGAAAGAAATCTCGTTTGTGCGTTCCGGTTCATATTTTTGTGTTCGCGTTTCATTTCTCCATGACTATCAAGCGCCGACTTTTGAGAGATGGACAACTACACCGGTTGTAGTACATTGTGACCGCAGCACGCGGACCCTGCCCGTTCACGGCTATGCTGCGACTATATTCGACGGCAGTAACGTTTACCTGAAAAAGGCCGCGTTATAGATTTCTACTGTGGGATTTCGTGTTGTCTTTGGTTGTGGACTGTTCAGTTTTTCTGGGCATTAAAACGTTTTAGAAGTTTACCTCATTTTGGTTTGTGTGGTTTTGCTCGCTCTATTTTGTTCCTTTGGAGAATAAATGTGTTTTCTTGAAACTGCCTCTGCTTCCGTTATCAATTCTTTACTGGTTGAGACACGTTGCACCTCTCCCTGCTGGTTTCGCGGGAAATCTGTGAAGCCGCAATCGTAGTGTTTCCTTCGTGAAGAGTCCTGCATTTATCTGCAATTCCCCTATGCAAAGGTTCACGCAAAGCAGAGGGAAGGCGCGACACGGGTATGCGGCAACCCGACGTAAGCCTAACGTTATGCGTCGAGGCCTAACGTCGCCAAGCGGCACGTGCCGCTCGCCATACTAAGATACCGGCGTTGATCGACACGTCTTTAGGTTGGACTGTAACGAAACCAAATGATACCGCCGTTGATCGACACGTCTTTAGGGTGGACTGTAACGAAACCAAATGTATAAATATTACACATTAGACCGGACGTCACGCTCTCGCGCTCAGCCGTTACTCACCATATAAAGCGATTGTACTAAACGCAGCGGGGCTGTTGACGTCTTAAGGCCTGCGTTGCTGTGCGACGACATTCGAATTTTTAAGACAAGCAAGAGCGCCTGCCGTTGCGGTGTAGAGGTTCCGTCTCAGCTTCCCGTCACGAAGTCCGGTGGTTTGAGTCCGCTCTTGCATTTTTTTATTTTTCTACATCGTAAGTTTTACGATTTTCATTTCTTAAGGTTTCAGCGCTTTCTTTTTCTGTTCGTTAGGTTATGCTACGTTAGTTGACGTTACGTTATATCAATTGAGAGGGTAGTAGGGACAGACGCGGAATTTTTTCATCGAAAAGCCGGTGGGCAAGTGCTTGTAGTAACGTCGGGCGCCAGTCTAGACACATCCTTTTTGTTTTGGGCACAGGACAGCGTTCCAATCATCAGTTTGTAACTTTCACACCGTACGAACAATTTGAGCGTATCTGTTCTGTGATTCTTCGCATTTTCTCCACCACCCACCCCCCTCTCCAAGATTTCTTTTCTGCTAGTAATTGTAAATTACCTAAGAACTCATCGACCATCTCGTCAAAAGCTCCTATAAAGGTGTGTATTGAATTGCCTTCTCATGCTGACTTCCTTTTACCTTTATTGCTCCCAGACTGTTGGTGAGAGTGTTAGCCACTGACGCCTGTCATTAATACGTTGTCCTTTTGTGTACTTGTAATTTTTGTTAGATTCTCCCACATTGTTCAAAGATAGACGCGAACTTGAACTGGAAACGTCTTTTTGTCACCTCCCCTTATTTCCACCACCCAAACGAATAGATCGCCCCCTTCCTGGGCCCTTTTTATAACCGCCCTGTCGTGCAAGCAGGGAGGCACCCACATTTTGTAGTCACTTTTTTGTCGCTTTCTTCATTCCCCACGAGCATAACTCGCTTGTATGCATACACGTTCTTTCCCCGCACCTGGAACATTTAATGGGAGCGTGGAGCAAGCCTGTATCGTACTCCGAAAAACGTAAGTCGACTAGCTGAAACGTAATTAAAGGGCGTTATTATTGTTTTTCACGTGTGCCCAACTTTTCAATGGTTACGTTCTGTTAGTGAGTGCCTTCCCATCCAAAGGGTAGGGTCGTCCCTCCGCAAGTAATTCCTGTCCAACGTTTACATAGCCCGTCAATTCAGATCTTTCTCTACTTCTAGCCCAATTTAAAAAATCGGGTAGTCATTCTGCACAAATGATCATCCCAATTGCGACAAGTTCTAAGTACCTTCGAGCAAATCTTGCAAGTTTTGCAAAGTTGTGGGCACCAAGTGCTGGCAGTGCAGCTGTCTTGCTTTCGGCATTGAAACTTCAATTTTTTTTTTCGTTTACAAAAGGCTTAAATGCATCTATCAAGGCATAGCGTCAAGCAAATGCGAGAAAGGACTGAGGAGTTCCCAAACTGGCGGTCGCTTTTACAAAGCGAAAGCAATAAAGCAGACTCGTAAAAAGTGAAATACCAAGTAGTCAAAATAGCATCAAATGTAAGAAGAAAAAAAACTAACGAAACGAATTGCAGAGAAGAACGCGTACGCCATTGCGTAACTCTGTGACACGGATTAAAAGGCGCAAAAGCGAGCTTAGCAAGAAGCGTCCATAAAAATGAGTGTCCCGCGCGTCTCTGTTTTCACCGGATTCCCTTAAGATCCACGCGCATGCATTCCGCTCTTCGACGACGACGTCACTTTCACAGGCCAGCCGACACTTCCTGCATAGAATGGCCCAAAACTGTCGCCCGGTCACCGCAAGAACCGGACTAGACAGGCTTTCTGTGGCGTTTTTTGGCCCTTCTGGCTCCGGTCGATCTGTAGCTTTTACGCGAAGTCTTCGTTGTGGTCGCGGTGGCGGCGGTTTCGGTGTCTACCGCCTGCTTGTCCGGTATCGCCCCTGAGGGTCGCAGCGACGTCTTTCGGGGGGCCTCGGGAGCTCCGGAAGCAACGGACATCCTCCGACTCCGAGCATCCCTTGGAGCCCCGGGCCGTATAGACGAGCGCCTCTCCTGGGCCGTTGCTGTCTGGGAGTCAGTATTACAGGCGGCAGACGACGGCTCCGCATCTTTCTGAGACACCAAGGCGGTCGTGTCGTTGCCGGCGACGGACGGCCGCCTGTCTGGCTGAGGATTCGGCGCCTCGACGAAGCAATGGCACACGTCCAGGTGCTCCGGCAGCCATCCCTTCGCAAAAGCCCTTGCCGCCGCGCCCGAGCCGAGCAGATTCGCGCACAGGCCGAGCACCATGGCGACAAAGCGGAACGGGAACCGCTGGCCGGCCTTCTCGTCATACAGCGGCAGCTTGAGCAAGACCGGAAGGTTCACGATCGGCTCCCCGCACAGGCACCGGAACGCGCCGCCTACGAAGAAAGCTGAAACCAACGAAGGGAATGTACGAAGGGGGAAACGCGACAGCGTTTCTAGTGGAAGGCCTGTGACACAAAGCCAGGTGATCCTGTCCTTAGGACAGCACAAAGAAAAGTCTACAAGAAAGTAGAGGTCACGACTTGCAAAAGGCTGTTGTATGAGGAACCCCAGCACCTGCCTTTCGCCCAGTTTGGCGTGGTCCTTTTTCTTTGCGTTAGAGGCTTTTATAAGCGCAGAACGTCTTGAGGAACCCCAGCACCTGCCTTTCGCGCCAGTTTGGCGTGGTCCTTTTTCTTTAAAGTCATTGTCAGAAGCCTTGCAAAATCATTTCTGCCACACCGACCAGCGTCATCACGAAGTATACAATGAACCTTTTTTCCAGTACCGGTCCAGTGGGAGATTTAAACGTGGAAGTTTCTTGGCTCGATGGGCCCTGTCAGCTGTCCTGCGTGACCGAGCGGTTTGGCTCTTGGTTGGCGTGTCAGACAGTAGCATGCCTACTACGGGGGAGAGAAACGGTCGATGACATGTTTCTCCGCTAGAATAAAGCTCAAGGCCTTACAGGCTTTAACTCGCTGTGGGACGGACGCATGTCATTCACTTGAAAGAAGAAGAGTGGGAATTGAAGGAGTGTAATAGGAGCAGAAGCTCGAATGAGCGCGAAAACAAAGGAAAGCGCTGATGCCGCCATTACTGCCTCAAGTTCCAGCTCACCGAGTAGCTGCGAATCCCTCCCGGATAAACAACAACTTTCCCGCTTAGAACGCTGACGTGGATCATTATTACTTTTTTCTTTCACTTTTAAGCACGCGCACATAACCAGTAGCCGGTTTATGCGAGCACTGGTTGGGAGGGGGGGCGTTCTATCGCACCTATAGCCTTCATGCCCTTACTTATGAAATGTCCGTTTTACTGGCGGACGGTTTAACCATGGAC
This sequence comes from Haemaphysalis longicornis, assembly GCA_013339765.2. Lineage (NCBI taxonomy): Eukaryota > Metazoa > Arthropoda > Arachnida > Ixodida > Ixodidae > Haemaphysalis > Haemaphysalis longicornis. Next base: position 26,387 of record JABSTR010003060.1, on the reverse strand, counting down.
GTCAAACGGCCCATACGACCTGTCCGGTGTTCTCTCAGTGGTATATAGCGGATTGGATCGGTGTGTTACAAACGTAGTAATATCCCTACGACGCTGCAGCCAAGCAGACGGCTCCATGTTTGACCGCGGGAATAAATCTGAGGTTCTTGCAAGTTTCATTCGGCTAGTTGGCTAAAAAGTATGCTCAATCGTAAGCTACACGAAGACGTGTTTTGTTTCGTGTGCTCCGTGGACTGCTTCCAGCTTCGGAGGTCATCCTTGTTCACAGAGTGGAAGGGCATTGTTTTTTTTCTGTGTGCTCGTACGAACTCACCATGAACTGTCGAAAAGGCTGATAGGTATTTTATTTGCATTTATTAATTTTATTTAATACATACGGCGAACCCTAAATCGTCCAAGCAGGAAAGCACGCCACATACACAACGCAAGTAATGACGTACACCATACAAAAATACTAAACTTCGTTATGCAACACAATACACTTCGTTCTACACACTGCAATACATTTCGTTATGCAGCACAACAAGACACCTCGTTCTAAAACATTACAGTACGCTTTGTTCTACAACACAAGTAGTAACGTACGCCAAACGAAATGATAGAGGGTAAGAAAATAGAAACTCCTCTCCAGGGAACAGTGTGAGAATTCGTTGTTTATTTTGCACGGGGCGACCTGACAATGGCGGACTGGCGGCTCGCGCATGCGCCCATTGGTTTTAGAAAAAGGATATCTGCCTGCGACTCTTAAAATATCCAAAGATGATAGTCTTCTGGCGCTCCTCCCATGGAACACCTTCTCTTTACAGCGAAGCTGTATATGTCTCGGTTTCCCCATGAGCGTGCGCGGACAAATCGGCGTAGAACAAATTTTTCAGGCGGACCTCCAGGTAAGTTGGTATTCCATCGTAGACTCGTATAAAGACGAAATTTTCGATGGCGTACAAAGACTGCTCTGCGCGTCATGCTTCATTCAGTACGCATGTCCGTCGGCCGGAGGGTGCAAAGAGGCATTTGCCACCCCCCCCCCCTCCATCCTCACCAACACAATTGCCCCTTTCACAACCGTCTCCCCTCTTCAACGGAACTGTTAAAACCCGTCAAGACAAAATCCTTCCGACGCTCCCGTCAGTAGGTACTGTACCTCTAGTTAGTGCATCCGGTTAGTGCATCCGGTTAGTGCATTCGAACTTTCCGACGCGCCGCGGCCATTTATCTGGCAGACTGGACACGCATGGAAGCGGCCGATGCGGCGGGTCATCCGGCGTCCAAACCGGTTCTTGAAGCAGGAGACGCATGCTCAGAGACGTCACGTGCACGTGTTTCGCCACTAAAGGCAAACACATGAGCGAAAAAGGACGCGTCCCCGCACGCGTCTCCGCTCCGAGAACCGGTTTGGCTTCCGGGTGACCCGCCGCGTCGGCCGCTCCCGCGCGCATCCAACCTGCTATACTCGGTGACAACTTAAGAACGGCACCGGAAGTTGGAGCGCCGCTGTGCCTTATCAGTGGCGCCGTCCGTAGCCGGATGTTTCTCCGCGCGGCGCGTAATGTTTAGGGCGTTACTGGGAATATTTTGAACATGGCGTGAGCCGTTCCCGTGATTTTTTGGACTTAATATGCTTATAAACGACTCCAGTGACGACAAACTGCGTGAGACAAGGCAGACGATATCACGCATTCATAGCAAACCCCTTTCAAAACGCGCGCGCACTGACGTCACGGGTCCGGCGCTTTGGCGGAGTGATACACCACATGAGGTGGTGCCGTTCTTGAGTTGTAACCGAGTATTGATGTTTTGCCTCACCGCGTCGGAAACCGGATTGTTCGGACGCGCATGTATGAGCAGAAAGGGACGCGTCCGCGCACGCGTGACGCAATGATTTCACTCCTATTTTACTAAACGTTGGCGGAAGCGGTTTCCGGAACGGTTACCGGCGGGAAAACCGGATCTCAATGACGCACATGTGTCCGCTGCACAAAATCACCGCGTTCTTGTAAATAGACCACAGAGGATGTATAGGGGAGCAGCGGAAGGATACAGCAAAGCGAGCGATGAGGCACGCATCGAAATATTATATATTTCGGAATATGGAATATAGATTTCCCACCATTGTAAAGCAAAACGCTAATTTCTTTGGCGCAATGAAAAATGATATCGGAGATGATGAACCTCTACCTACTGAATAACGAACCAATCATCATCTGTAACTATTTCAGCGTGTTTCTTTCTATGTCTGCGTGGTAATTGCTATGGATCATGTAGATTTTATGTGAACCATATAGTGTTGGCACTTTTTGCAGTACAAGTGTTATCCCGTGTGTCACGTACTTTTTTGTGTACTATAACGTGAGTCGGTGTTTGTGCATTAATATATTGTTAATGGGCCTACTAGTCGGGCCAGTGTGCATTGACGTATTTGTATACTGCCAACTACTATCGCGGCATGCCTATGTGCCCAAATGTTCTGACGTCAATCCTTTCTGTCTAATGGTTCGTGAAGTGAAATAACTGCATAATTATTTTTTTTTAAATCCATTGCCCTACTTCTTAGACATAAATGCAGTTGAATACAAAGAAGAACAGTCCAAAAACTTGTGGTATACAGCCCGCACCACTTCAACCACAAAACTTGGAACCTTATGTTACACGCATGAATGCGAAGTCATTAGATTCAAACCAATTGCCGCTGAGTGCTCCTTCTGGTTTTGCACTGCGCGCAACTTTTACGATTTTTGATGCGGCACACCTACGCCGTAATGGCGTTGGCGGGAACCTTTCTCTACTGCCAATATTGCGGACCATGTCGATTGTATAGCGCTACGTCTTTGAAACTGTAGCGCAGAGCGGCCGTGCCGAGGGTGCTATAGAACGGCCAATAGGTGATCAGGTACCGGTCCTCAGCTACAGACGCAGCGAAATGGCTCAGTGTTATTCGAATGGCTCATGGGCCCTAAAATTGATCAATGACCATCAAGTGACTCAAGGGCTGCGGCAGCGACAGTGTACAGACGCTGAACGAAAGCATGCCTCTGTGAATTACAGGTGCCCTGTGGTCTACAGGCACAGCTGAGGATATTCGCCAGTCGCTGCCTCCTTCCTGGAACAATGCTGCTTTGATGGAAGGCATAGCCTGCTTCGGATTCCCACCACCACGCCGAGCTACAAAAATGGCTGCGGCTTACCTCAGCTAACCTTGGATATGCAAAGCAAAAGCTTGGCTTAATCTGGTTGAGTCTTGGTTTCGCTTGGTTAACCTTTGATTTTGCTGTATTGCCGACCACGTCTCAAAGACGTTCGTTTCCGTGCAACGCTCACAGAAGGGGGCCGGGCGAACGCGGCGTTCATTCATGGAGAACGCACCGTTCCTCTTCGCTGGGCTCGAGACGAATCACGTTGCCCGAAACGGCTCGGCGCCGCCTGAATGGAAGGCTGCGGGGATGGTCCAAGGAGTTATACAACCTCCTTGTGGTGGTCGGTTGCCTCGGCCAAAGAGGTTGGCCAGCCTCCCTGGCCTCAGCCGCAGCGGCGGCGGCGACCACTGCCGGAGCCCACAGCGGGCCCGGCGAATCACGCGATGCGCATCGAGGGGTGTGTCGCCGGGGGTGTGTCTCCGGTCAAAACGTCACCTTGCGCATCCTCCACGAAATTGCTAGACGAAAGTAGTAAATTTTTGCTTTAAAAGCTTCCATCTGGATGAGCTGCCTGCAGACTACACACCCTGTTAACGCTCCCTTCATGCGGGCGTTGTCCTGGAAAAGAAACGGCGGACACTCGGGCTGCGGTAGCGATGGCCGAAAGACGCTGAGCCTCAACATGCCTTTGTACATTACAGTTTGGTGTAGCGTTCTTTTGCCAGAGAGCACATTCATTTTCTGCCGTTGCTGTCACTGCCCCAAGAGTATCGTTGCGAAGTGGGATGGTGGTTCTGCCTTGTTCTGAAGCGTTCTCTAAACATGGAGAGAAATCTCGGAGGGTTCAGTGATGCGAACGGAAGTTTTACATCCATCTCAATGCAGCCATACGGCTACAAAGGAAAGCTGTACAGCTTTCTCAGAAACTTCGCAGCTGAAGAAAAATTCTTAATGGTACAGGATAGGGTTGAGTGATGTCGTTGAATTACTAGATTACAAGCCGCCCGGCAGCATCAAGGAAATTGTTGAGGTGCTAACGAAACTGGTTGTTAAACGATGCGTTTGCGAGTGAAACAAAAGCAATCCTGAAATTTGCGGAGGTTGCGGAAGCACGTGAGTCTATGACACACACAAACGAAGTCTTCAAAGAATTCAGGACAGATGGGGAGGGTTTCCGCAAAGAAATACCCGACTTAGAGCCAACGTACTTCCTTTCAGAGAGAAGAGAGGGCAGCTAATTCTCTGGCTAAAGACGGAAAGGAGGGGGATAACAGAACCGAAACAATAGAGCGGGAGTACGAACTCAGACATCAAGGCCTTTCCTGATATTGAAGAGAAGGATCTACGCGAAAGAGTGTACGCCATTGATACCTGTCTCGGCACAACGGTGTCTGGCGAAGAGATTTATTTCGTGCACAGGGTGCCATCTAAAAACAAAGATATGCCAAATGTTGCGAGGTTTTTCTTGAGATCGGTGCACAACAAGCTGCTTTTAGCATCTAGGAAAGCAAAGCTGAACAGCAACATAGGTGCGAAACGAACGACCCAGTACACGATAATAAGGGCCTGTGCTGGGTAACGAACGTCCTCCTTGGTAAGGCACGTGCTATTCGCATAGAAAAAGGGTGTAAATTCACCTGGGTGGATAATGGGAAGATCTTAATGCGGAAGACGGAGAGAATTTCCGTCTGTTGCGCATGCAAAGTGATGAGTACTTGGCAAGCGCCTTCTAAGCTCCCTAGAAGAACTATTTACGTTCATCTGTCATTTGGACGAATCACTAAAAGGCAAAAAAACACTTTAAGTACTGCACTGCAGTGTACGGAGGCTTCGGTAAATTTTAAATAGTTGGTCGCGCTCACATTGCGGTTGAAAACCCTTGTAGCGTAATGGTTCTTGGCGAGACTTGGTTAAAAAAAATGCGCGCCAATCCACCCTGTGAAGGTGGTTGGGAAGTGAAGCTGTAAACGGCACCCACAACGTACCATGCGACGTCTCTTGAATTCACACACGCGGCTCCCAAAGAGTGAAACCAGAAACAAGTGAAATGTACTTAACCACGCCCTTTATTACTTCAAAAAGATATTTTTTGCTAAGATTAAATCAATGCTTGATTCATGAACGGTGGTTGGCTGAGTTGTATTGGTGAACAAATGAGTGAAACGTTTTTTTACAAGATTAAAGGAAGCTCGAACCAGTGTTAGACGACATATGGCGCCGCCGACGGAGACGAGGAGATCGTCGGCAGAGACGGAGGAGAATTGACATGTCATGCTTTGGTGTGAGTTTCCTTTAATTTTTTATAACTCCTAGCGCACGCGTAAGGCGCGCGCACGGCTGCTACACGTGAGCAGAGCGCACAGCGGCACGAGAGGTCATGTGATGCTATCATGTGGCATTCAGCGAGAACGCACGGGGTAAAACAGCATATGGGCTTGGTGGGTACACCTGCTGTCCCCCCCTCTCCGCGAAGGCTCGTAACTCAATTGGTAAGACAACGGGCTCTCGCTCCGTTTCTCTATTCGTTTCCAGGTTCGATTCCTGACGGTGCCAGGAACTTCTTTTATTGGTTCGCGGGAGTTTTCTTCTATTGGCACCAACGGTCGCGACAGAACCTTCAGGGGGGGGGGGTACAAGTAAAGAGCTTCACTTTAAAAACAATGAAACCGGTCATATTGCTGGGTTCAAAATGTTGTCACTTCCAAGGCGACACAACCTCACTGGGAGGAGCCGTAGCTGTTTTTGCAAGAACTGACATTTACTTCCATGTTCTCTCTACTACCTTTGTAAGTGCGAGCGACTTTGAAGCACTGTTCATTCAACAGGACTGTGGTACAATTGCAGGAGTCATATACCGGCATCCTAGCTCGTTCATTGCAACCTTTGTAAAAAAACTTAAAGTTCCTCCTGTATTGTTATCCCATGGGCAGAAAGGCGGTATTGTAATCGTTGGTGATTTTAATATTGATCTGACATGTGTAATCGTTGGTGATTTTAATATTGATCGGACATGTGACCTCCCAATAATAGTGTACCCCGATTACTACAACTTTATAATGATGACAATGGGGTTACCTCCGACTCTGTCACTGATAATTCGCCTATTTTTATTGCCCTTTAAAACCTGTTGCCGATAACTGTGAAGTCGTTTGGTACTACGCCGAACACTAAGCGAAGTATGAAAGCGCAGCACAAGACGAAGTACAGAAACAGTTTCTGTACCTCGTCTTGTGTTCCGCTTCCATACTTCGCTATGTACCAACTCGCCCAACCCAATACTCTGCCGAACACTAAAGTTGATTACTCTCTGCTCCGTTGCTTGTTAGAACAAACAGATGTTAATGTAACCTAAGATAACAACATTGATACAGAATGCCACAACTTTACTAGTTCTCTAACTAATAACTTAACCCAGAGAACCAAATCTCTGAATACTTCGATGTGTCATACACCTATATGCCCCTGGATGGCATATTATACTTAAACAACGCTGAAGAGAAAGCACTACTGGTACAATGAATGGAACCAGAATACACATAATACACATTACGAAACTCAATACAAGTGCGAAGGGAGCGCCCCTGTTTCCATGACGAGAAAAAGAAAGCGCGAATACTATTCATCTCTCATTGAACAAGCGGATGGGGATCAAAGAAAAATTTGGGACATTGTGAATGACGCCATTCGCGTAAATCAATGCCACAAATCCAGTATGATTTAGTAGACCAGAGTACAGTAACATCTTTTGATGACTATTTTACAAACGTGCGTCCATAGCTGGCCAAACAAATTCATCCTATAAATATTTCAATTCCACCACTGCAACCTATGTATTTGAAACAGTTATGTAATGAGCGATATTGAATTACATGAACTCATAGCCGTAGCTAACACGCTTCAAACTAGAAAAGCCCCCGGCATAGGCAGGTTTCCAATGAAGTTATTCGAAAATAATATCGGTATGCTCGATGCTTATCTTCAGCATTTTTTTAACCACACGCTGGAAACCTGGATCTACCCCCATCAACTTAACACGCTTAAAGGGGTTCCTATTTTAACGGAAGGCGACAAACTGAAACCTAGCAGTTATGGACCAATTTCGGTTTTAAGTGTTGTAAATACCATATTCAAGAAAATTCTCAGTGGTCCTACCAGGAAGTATAAAAGTACTACAACAGCATAGGTCCCAGTCAGCCCGACTTTACTCCAAGCGGATCTACATCTACAGCAGTTTTTAAACCAAATTTTTAATACTGCCCTTCACAACAATATCACTATAGTAGTATATCAGGACATAAAAAATGCCTTCGACACAGTTACCCGGGCCAACCATTGAGTAAAATTGCGGTTTTAGGGGTAAGATGCATGAATTGTGAACCAGTTATTTAACAGATCAAAGTCTGTGTGATATTTCGGAATTCAAGGAGTGTTAACCGTAGTAACTCAGGGCTCAACTTAGGACCTTTCCATTCTCCTTCTACATTTAAACATTCACACGTGTTAATGTACGCTGATGATACGACTCTTTTATTCACAGCCGCAACAATCGACGAAAGCCAACCTAAAAAAATCACGACCTCGGAAGTGTACTAGCATGGTTCAACAACAACTGTCTGACCCTTAACCAAATATCCCATCTTGCACTGTAGGCGGAAACGATTAGTTTCTAATTGGTTATTTATTTCATTAAACAACCAACAACCTCAGCACGTCCCTTCCCACAGGTATTTAGGTATCATCATCTAATCAGACATACACTGGAAGTCGCAAGTCCATCACGACTGTTCAAAACTGACCTATGAATGTCACATCTTATTAAAAGCTAGCGAATGTTTTATTTCGAGCATACTACCGATAATGTGCTTCTGGTTTGTTCATAGCCACACAGTTATTGCCGGGGTTCCTGGGGCATTACGTACACCACATAGCTGAAACCAGTTATTCGTCTACAGAAGCGCGTCGTAAGAATTAATGACCTTTTCAAACTGTACAGAACCGACCAGACCTCTTTTCCAGTTAACATGAATACTACCCGTTAGTTTGAGGCAAAATCAAGAAGTTACACAAATAATTCATAACATAGTGCACCCTAGCGACCCGACACCGTTGGGTATATTTGTCACATCTTGAGGAAACACCAGAGCTGCAAATAAAAATGCACCCCTCCGTCTAACGGCGACGATGGTTGAACGCGAAGCTTTTTCGTGGTGAATTCTTTGGTTGGCGATTCCCATACCGCGAGTATGTGCTACTTTGGAGATACGCACCACTTTTCTAGAATACCCACAGCAACTCTCGTGTGTGCACTCCCTAGGCCTAACATTTGTGTTTGGGCTGTACGGCGCGAATCGGTGCCTGCTGCTCGGCGTTTGCTTCGACCGTGCGAGGCAGAGGTAAAACTTCTGGCCTACGCAGACGACATTGCTGTTCTCTGTACGACCAAGGAAAGTGTTACAAAAGCGGTGGACATTGTTAAACGTTTTCGGTCCATCACAGGTAGTGAGGTAAACTGGGGAAAATGTTTGGGTTCCTGGCATGGGGACGGGTCTTTGACACCGGAATTGTTTTCCAACGTGAGCTGGGAAACCAGTCCCGTTAAGTATCTAGGGACGCCACTGGAGTGCTACCAGGACAGCGAACCGTATTGGTGTGCCCGAACTCAGGACATACGCGACAGGGCAGAAAAGTGGAAAGGGGTTTTTCTTTCAATGTTTGCTAAAGCGACCGTTTGTAATTTATTTTTTATTGCCAAAGTGTGGTACGTTATGCAAGTGTTACACTGTTCGCGTTTGAATGTACAGAAAATGCATCGTGCATTTGCTGTGTTTATCTGGTCATCTACTTGGCAAAGGTGCAGTATAGAGATAACCTTTTTCGACGCGTCAAGGAGGGCGGTCTTGGGTTGTCGCACCTGTTTGTCCGCCAGTTGGTGAATAGGTTCCTTTTTCTTCGCGATACAAGCGATCCTTTTTTGCGGACAGTTTGCCAGGTGCGGCTGTCTCAAGCGCTGCCGGAATTTGTGGTATCCAGTTTGCACATACAGGGAAGGATTTCAGGATATTTTAAAGAAGTTGTCATGTCACTCAGGTTTCTGTCAACTCGCTTTTCAATGGAATATTTGAGTACAGTGTCACGTAGAAAATATATAAAAATGTTTGCGACAGTCTCTTCCCGGTACCGCGATATAGAATTGTACAGGGGAGGCGCAGGGCAGGATGTACTGAAAAGAGTTAAGCGTATGGCTGTAAAACCGGGATGAAGTCCTTTTTTTTTTTTCAAACTTCATTCGGGGACACTTACTGTGCAAACATGGTTAAAAGAAAAGGGGTTAGATACACCGTGAGGTACTGACTGCACAATTTGTAAACAACCGGATAACATAGACCACGTTTTTATGCACTGTTGAATTGCGGTTCACTTTTGGGATGTTATGCAGCGAACTTTACACAAAGACTTCCCACTTAACCCGCATGGTATACGGTATTTACCCACAGAAATAACGAAGGAGTCCCCTACGATTTATAATGCTTCTGGGCCTTCACAGCATATGGCGGGCGCGCATGGCGTGGCTCCATGGCGACGTGGATGCCCGACCGGCCCGGCAGTTTCTGCGGGAGTGTGTCAGGCAGTTCGTTGAGGGGCTGAGAGTCCAGCAGCCAGTACCAGATTGGCTGGATTTTCTAGAGCCGTTAATTACTCTAAAGTGATGATTAAATTACAAAGCCTAGCCGGAGGCAGGGCTGGTATGTTAATGTCGGTGTGTGTTGTACCACATGCAACGTGGGGTTATTTTTGTGTTGTACGTGTGTGTTGAAGACTGGTAATAAAGAAAAAAATGTCAAATGGAGCAGTCGGGTAGACGCCAGCTTCATAACACGAGGCACGCAGGTTCGATTCCGGCCATGGGAAGCTTTTTTTTTTTTTTTTTTCAACTACGATCACTCATCACCGTTAGAGAAAGTTGGCTTTCCTGCAGGGCGTATTGGCGTACAACGGCGTCAATGTACACTAAAGCTTCGCTTAAAAACCAATTTAATTTGCCTGTTGGAAAACCTACGGTCAAAGGTTAACCGAATTCAATGGCGGTCATATTTGCAATAGTATACCCAATAACGTCAAGATTAAAACAAACTTTTGCAGGGCTTTAAAACTGCATTTGCGAAGTTTGTATAAATGATAACAATCATGATTTTTTTCATTTAAATGTTACAATTATTATTATAATGTTATGTTATTTTGTGGTATAATGTGCCGCATCATATCATGCGATATGATGCGCCGCATGATATGGTAAGTTGCGTTCTGCTATTATACGCAATATGTTCAATTAACTGCTATTTTTCTAACAAATGGTTTCCTGTTTGTCGCTCTTAAATATAGCGTATTTTGAATTGTACCCGCTACTAGTCAATTGGCTATGGGGGTCCACCCTGACTTCTGTTATTATAGATGAATAACTCAATACCAAGTCTCAGCAACATTCAGCGGCGCTCTTTCATATCCCATACAAAAATGCCTTATGGGCGTCTATTGAAAAATGTATGGTGAGCTATGGCCGCCTATGGGTCTCTATGGTCACCCATAAAAAGGCATAAATTAGGCTATAGCCAGCTATTGAAGTTTTTATAGATCCTGCACTAAAGACTGTAAACCATACAATTCTCTTTAGACGATTATAGAACATCCTATGTGTTTAGTCTATAGAGTCACAGCTATTCAGGTAACTAGCCAGCTAAAGAAATATGTATGGCTTTAGTTCTATAGACCAGCCGCGGCAAAGCTCTTTTGGCTGGCTATAGACCATTGTTTAGCTTTAAGTCTACAGACTCAAAACCATTCAGCTGTCTTTTGCCAGCTATTGAAAAGAGTTCGTCCTAAAGCTATAGAGAGAAAGCCATAAAAGCTCATTCGGCTGGCTATAGGCCGTTGTTTCGCTCTAAGTCTACAGACTTCAAACCATTCAGCTGTCTTTTGCCAGCTATTGAAAAGAGTCGTCCTAAAGCTATAGAGAGAAAGCCATAAAAGCTCATTTGGCTGGCTATGGGCCGTTGTTTAGCTCTAAGTCTACAAACTTGGAACCATACGGATGTCTTCTGCCAGCTATTGGAGAGAATTTGCTTTAAAGCTAAAGTGAGGCAGCCATAAAAGCTTCTGCGGCTGGGTACAGTACAATATATAACTGTAAACCTTTAGATGTGTGATAATTAAGCAACATTTTGCCGGCATTAAGAAAGCGTTTGGCGCAGAACTTACAAGCCTGCATCCATAAAGGCTTCTTTACTAACTACATAGTAACATACGGCTCCAAGTTTCCAGCCGCTAATCGAAAAGTGTTAGCCTATAAAGGTATAATTCGAGAAACCATTAAATCCTATTCTGCTGGTTTCAATATGACTTATGACGCGAAATTCATATACTCATGATTTACCTAGCTACATCTACAACACAGATTGGATAACGATGATGAGGTTGATCGGCCGGTTATATGAACGTATTTGTTCAATAAGGTTAGGTACTTATTATACCAACAATACGGGAAAGTACAATTAAAAGAAGCGACTGATTAACGCTCAAATTCAGGTTGCAACTTTGGATACTGCGCGTCCGCAAAGCTTGCAAATGAACGTTGACCGAAAGACGTATAATTTCGTAGAATTATTCCTCTGTGGCCCTTCGCTGCCGCGGTCAAGTGAAAAAGCGGGCTTCTCTGAAAACGGCCCTCACAGCGTCGAAGCAGATTGGAAATAACTTTCGCGGCCCAGGGTACGCTCTCTCAGAAATATGGTGGAAGCTGCGAACAACCGCATTCTTTCTCCCGCGGGCCCCACTTTCAGATTAGTCATTGAGAAAGGGGGAGAGCGACCCACGCCGGCCCGAAGGAGGCGCGGTGAAGAAATTTGGGAAGCGATGAAAGGGTAGAGGGGACACCCCTGCTTCCTGTTTTATTTTCTTTTGTTTGTTTGACATACTGGTTTTGGCGATGGGTACCGAAGGACACGGCCGTGCGGCCCGCGCTGTGTTAGTATTCCTGCGCGCAGCAATGCTAGTGACAGACAATGTTCCCTGAGTACTGAGAACAGATACAACTTTTTCGGATGAAGAAAACAAAACGTTAAACGATGTTGTACTTACCAAAAAAAATTACCAGCAAACAAGTTAGAAAAAGATCGAAAGATGGGCATGTATCTCCGCACTATTTGCTATCGCGATGGACCTGCTTATACCTGGATGTACTCAGTCAGCCACATTTCGTCTCCTTGTTCATGTGCGCGGGCATGGCACGTGTTGCCTGGTGCTGGGAATTTCGACTCGACGGCAATGTGCTCGTGTAGATGGTGTGACGCCAAGCAAATGTGTCGCTTTTTGGTGTCGTAAATTTCGGTGTTTACGGTGACAGTGTTACGATTAATTCAACATCAACTTCAAGTCATGCGAAAATGGATACCTGCGATACTGTGACAGGAATTTCATCGTACGCAAAACTCCAGGGTGAGTGATCTTACGAACTAAAGAGACTCTATAGTGCGAGAAATGCAGGACTTTTTTTGGTGTTCACGAATACTTTTCTAAACTACCCTGCACCACATGGGCACTGCAACGTAGACAGAAGTGAAGATTTGGCCGCGGTGATGTGACAAAAATAATTTTTTTCGCGAACTGAGAAAACTTACAAGGAACTAATTGAGTGAACTTGGAAAAACTTTTTTTTATCATTGCATTGTGTGCGACCATCTTCATTGTTTTATTGAAAGTGCATTTCCATTTTAGCCACCGAACTTGCAGATGTGTGCGTTGAGTACTGAGTGTAATGAACGACTTCTGAGTGCTTTCTTTTCTGTGGACTACCCAGCACCTGTAGGTATTTGTGTCTCGGCGGCGGACGTTCGCGGGGAATTTGCCGCGTAGTGTGGCTGTCGAGCGAGTCACTTAAGCGTGAGCCAGGGTGTTGGAATGCGTGTGCTGTGTTTTTCGATCGGCGTATGTGAACAACTGTTTACTGATCGGTGAAGTAGCGTAGATAGTAGGCATTTATGTGATGAATGGAATGAATAAACCCCTTGATTTTGCTTTCCTTGAATGCCTGTGTTTAAGCCTTTTGTGAATGAAAACTGGCGAAGTGTTTGCAATCGCAACCTCGCACTCCCCCTATATCGCTGAAGTGTGCACGGAGCATATATTACAGAATGCAGCTAGGCACACAACCTAAGTGCCACAGGAGAAGTTCTAGAGATCTGCAAAGCTCTATGCCGGCATGGCAGCGTGCTAATAATTTCTCAGCGGCTGCTGCTGTCGCTGTGTTTCAAGTAGTGGTGATTCTCTTCTGGCTGCAGCTCATGCAAAAATATTGTATGGTCGGCTATTGAAAAACCTTCTTATGGCTGTCTTTAGCTATTTGGCCCAATTATCTTTAGACATTTCTATGGCTGTCTTTAGCCATTCCTATCGACATTCCTATGGGCGTCTTTAGATTCTTCTATAGCCATAGCGATATCCAAAGAAGACCTAAGACGGCCATAGAACCGGCTATAGAAGCAGCTAAAGACACCCATAGGGATTTCAATACGAATAGCTAAAGACAACCATACAACCGGCTATAGAAGAACCTAAAGACACCCATAGGAATGTCGATAAGAATAGCTAAAGACAGCCGTAGAACCGGTTATAGAAGAAGCTAAAGACACCCATAGGAATGGCGATACGAATCGCTAAAGACAGCCATAGAAAAGTCTAAAGATTATTGGGCCAAATAGCTAAAGACGACCATAAAAAGGATTTTCTATAGCCGACCATACAATATTTTTGTATGGGCACATCGACAAAACAGCACATCGAAAGAACGGCAAGATTTTATGGAACGCCTAAATGAGCAATTGTTTAAATTTTAACTTGCACGCAAACATTATAGGGGGCGCTAAATGCTCTCTATGAGTTTCTCTTCACCTTCCGTTACCCTTTCTCGGAACAGAAGTGTTCCGGCTTTAATCACTACATTATGTAGGATGTTTGAAATGAAAGCGGCAAAAGCCAGGGCGAACATTTGGTAAAACTATTCAGACACCGAGAGGAAATGCTCTTGTAAAGAACCACAACATACAAAAATAAAAATCACGCCATATCCACGGAATGAATGATGATAAGTGGGGCGAAGCTCGAGAGGGGGACATCATCGGTAACCGTAACTCTCCCGTGAAAGTTCGCCCATTACATCATTAAGAAAGACGTAAGACCGTACATTGTACAATCAACTTTTATTTTCGGAGTCAATGCTTCCAGGCCCAGACCTGGTGAAAGACCCCGCGCCATCGAGGATTACCCCGCACCTCCACCACAATTTGTCACGTAGGATGGGACACAACGGTAAAGAAAGAACTTTTATTTAGGGCGAACTTGTGCCCGAACAAGACGAGAGGAAACGAGCAAAGGTCCTTGCGTCTCGTTTGATCTACGAGAACGACTTCCTGCGTTCGTGGCGTGATCTCTTGCGTGATCTCCCCCTCGCAGGGCACGTGCGCTCGCGCCTCCGTTGGCGAACCCAGACAAGCTCGCGCTCCCGGTGCCGAGTTTGCGCTGCCGGTTGCAGCCGGTTCTTGCGCGTGCAATGCGGCCCACTTTGCGACATCTCCGAAAGCATGCGGCGGTCACCTACCGCGAGACACAAGGGATGGATAGACCCATGGCTTTAGGAGCTTCGCCCATTAAAAGAAACGGCGAAAGGATGGCTGGCATGAAACAGATAATGGCTTTTGTTTCCTTTTCAACATCAAGGTTTATATAAGCGGTCACTTACACTAATCGGTTTTGAAGTAGCACTACAATTCTTGAGGATAATATCATAGGGATATAATAATAATAATAATAATATTGAGCTATTACTTTGAGATCTCCTTACAAAACTTTTTTTTGAATTCTCAGCTCATCGCAGTTCTTTCAATTCTATTCCAATATTTTCCATCCTTACAGTTCCGATTGAATACGAGGCTGCCACGAAATGTGGAAGCTCTCTTCCATGCCGTGCGCCACGGCGTTGCCTACACAATTTTTTTGTTAATAAAACGGCGCAGCTTCAACTAGCGGTACAAGGCAGGAGAAAAAGCAGAGCTGGCGGCCCCTCCCTTCGCCCGAGACCAGGCTGTTGTATCTAACATTCATTTCCGAACTTGCCGCTGAAAGCTATCCAGAACTGGCACGGCCGGATCGTTTTGTCCGCAGGCGTCAACGCGTCAGCGCGCGGTATAACTAGGGCTGAGCCTACAGTCAAAGCCCTAGCTACGAACCCAAAGGAAATGCTGTGCGCCCGGAATGCGACTGGAGCTCAATCGGTATACATAACGTGAGGTACCCAGGTTCGATTGCGACCGCGGGCACCATTTTTTCTTTCCAATTATTGTTATTGGGGTGTTCACTGCTGCCGATACCGCCGTACTCCTCGGGCCTTTGGGGTGGTACAGTGTTAGGTTGCCGGTTTCACGCCGTTATGGCCGCGGTTCGACTCCCTGGACCTCCCTAACCACAATTATTTCTCAGGCTTCGAGGTGTTTTGGTGCGACGGACGCAGAAAGCTCGGCCTAAAAGCTCTACTGTTGAAATTGTTAAAATGACTGGGAAAATGCATCATTCTGTGCATGCGGAGAACACAAGGAAGATGTTTCCAGCGTGTTATTAGATTGCTCAATATACACCCGGCTAAAACCGGTACTGCACCACAAGCTATACCAGAAGCTGACCATGTTATGGTGGGTACAGTAACTATTAGGCATATGCCCCGACGCTGGCAACCAAAATAAGGTTGTCCGTGCGTCGGATGCATTCTTTAACGCAACAGATATCCTTTCAAAGTAATGACGGATAGTGTAAGCCTTTCAACGCGAATGTTTGAATACAAACCCAGAAGGACCAACTAGGCCTCAGGAACTTTTTCAACTTTGTCGTGTACTCGTGCGTTTTTTAACCGGGGCCCTTCATTGAGTGAAATGGCGTAACCGCAGTTTACTGGCTTTCAACCCCCCCTCTGAATAAATCTACCTACCTATTTTCTAAAACACCTAGACGGTTTCCTAGGCAAAATGTAGCCGACAGTGTCGAAATATTAAGATAATAAACAATACGATGTTTCAGAGAATTTGTACCTTGTAAAAAATGAAAAATTCAAATTTGGTAGATACAAAAATACAGAAGTTACAGCAACCAACACTGTAAGTTTGAATATGATAGCGAACAGTGTTCGTGGAAGAAGCAAAAAAATCCCGCACCACCTCCCCTAACGTGAAATATGGGAGGGGGCGAAGCATGCAGTGTAAAACTGTATTCTTGGCGCCTTGGTGTTTTTGCCCACGGAGATGAAACCGTGGGGAGTAGAAGAAGACAGCTTTGCTGAATAAGTGTCGTGTCTCTGAAGCACAAAGCATTCTAACGTGAGGCGTTGGAAAGGAAGTGTCCCGGTGTGTTCTTTTAGCAGGAGTTTTTGCCCAAGGAGATGAAACCGTGGGGAGTGAAGTAGACAGCTTTGCTGAATAAGTGTAGTGTCTCTGAAGAACAAAGCATTCTAGCGCGAGGCATTGGAAAGAGAGTGTCGCGGTGTGTTCTTTTAGTAAGAGTTTTTGCACACGCACATGAAACGTTCTAGCGCGAGGCCTAGGAAAAGGAGTGTCCCGGTGTTTTAGTACCGTAACTACAACCTCGACAATGCCAGGAGACGACCACGACAGGAGACGCAGAAATCCCGACACCATAAGGGGCTTCGCCCATAAAAAAAGCATCAAGCAAATGCACATACCCAAGTACGATCAAGTAACTGTTGATTGCCTGAATATACAGGACAGTGATTGCGAATAAAACAGAATCAGATGTTTTGCTCCATCCTACCATAAATGGAGGTCCGCACTGTTTGTCGAACGCCATTTTATCGAAGCCGTTTTATCGAACGCCGTTTTATCGACGGACGTTTTATCGAAGCCGTGTTATCGAAAGTGTTTTTCCCGGCCTTTCCGTGCAACAAAATTTTCAGTACGTTTCTTAGTTTCCTCCGCGATATGTAATTTACAAATCTTGTCTCCACAGAGAGCCTATTTAACAGAATCTGTAGTCTTTGTACTTGTTTTCTTTTATTTCCTCCCTGGCTTGTCTTTTTGTTATGTGTGAAATTGGTCTCCGCATTTTTTTCGTTCTGTTCATTGCACAGGTGGTACTGCCACAACGAATCTCCTTGTGTCTCTAGTCCCGCCTCTGATCCGAAGCGAATCACAGCCTTGCGGCGTATAGACTAGAATGCCACGATACGCCTTGTACTTTTTTGCATATACCGCTTTTGTATCAGCACACAATATAGTTATTTCGCCGTGTATGTTCTACATAAGTCAGACACGCTTGCGGGTCCAATGTAAAAACTTAGCTGGAAGGCTAGCAAAAGTCTCTCCAGATTTTAAACCTTCATATTTTTTAATGGGCCGTGAGTTAAGTTCCCATGCGGTTACAAAGCCTTGTACTACTTTCTCGATGCCTACCTTAGGACTAACGAGAAAAAGGTTGGTTACAAAATTAGTCATCATAATACAGGCTGGTTCGTTTTTATCTCTCTACCCTCGTTGCAATCAAGCATGTGTGTGGTTTTAAGCCCATTCTATTTTACCTTCATATGATAAGGCAGAAAAAAACATTCCGATCAAAATAGTACACACGAAAAAGAGAGTAATCGTGAAGGTTTGCTCATTATACTGCTGTCACCTGACCTGGAAAATAAAAAAGTAAAATTGAAGAAATTGATAACACGCAAAGAAAATCTGATATGGCCCGTGCGATTAGCTGAACAAAGCACACAAAAAAACGAAGTGCGCCGCCTGGTCTGGCGTGTTCCTCCAAGGCCACCGAAGAAACCTCAGGTTAGTGAATCGAAGGAGGGACGTAAGAGTACCGACTCATAAGTAGAAAATCATTAAAAACCTGTATTTTTTATTTGAGCATGATCAACAGATACTATGACAACCTGTACTACTTGACGACTTTGCCTATGACGAGTTGGCCTTGACGGGTTCACTTGTGACAGGTTCTCTTAGACTCCACCACCTCTCTATTGGGGCCTCACTTAATTTCACTATCGGAACCCCCCGCTCATCCCCCCTGTTCCAATCATATAGCAGTGATCTTTCCGAAGTTCTTAGCACGATATTTCTCCAGATACAAACAATGTGACCACATTGTCCGAGTAGGAGTCATGTGCAAACCACGTGAAAAATTGTGGAGCGACAAGACTTTGGATCTCGTAATGACGAACCATGAAGCAGGGGATACATTTGGCAACACCAACCTAAATACGCCGATACAGATGTAAGGAATATTGCGCACGGGGTTGCTATTGTAGTAGCTACTATAGCGGCGAATTCTGTAATATAAACAAGGGGGACACGCATGCTTGAGTGCAATCAATAAAGACACAAAAATCTTTTTAAAAAATTCGAATAAAACAAGGGTTATCAGAAACACAGCAAAGACACGTCAACATATATAGGATTTTGTATGCAATGCATCGCAGATACCATGTAGAACGAAGCTACCTGCAGGTTAGGTTAACGCGATGGCCAGTTAAACAAAATAAGCCCAGAAAATTACAATCAAAGCTGCAATACCCCATTTTCGATAAAACGGACGTAGGTGGTTCGATAAAACGGCATTCGATACAACAGGTTTGATAAAATGGGCATTTTTTCGATAAAATGGTGTTCGATAAAACGGCGTTCGATAAACTGTCTGCGATGGAGTCCGGACAGTTTATCGAACGCCGTTATATCGAACGCCATCTTATCGAAGCTGTTTTATCAAACGCCGTTTTATCGAATGCCGTTTTATCGACGGATGTTTTATCGAAGCCGTTGTATTTAAAGTATATTTCCCGGCCTTTCCGTGTAACAAAATTTGCAGTACGTTTCTTAGTTTCCTTCTCGATATGTGATTTGCAAATCTTGTCTCCACAGCGAGCCTATTTAACAGAATTTTTTGTCTTTGTCTTAGTTGACTTTTGTTTCTCTTTGTTGCGATACGCGAAATTTGTCTCCACAAATTATGTTCTGCTCATTGCGCTGGTGGTACTGCCAACCCAAATCCCTTTATATCACTATTTCACCCTCTGATCCGAAGCATATCACGGCATTGTGGTGTATGGACTAGGATGCCTCGATATTCTTCGTACTTTTTTGTATACACTGCTTTTGTATGCAATCTAACCTAATTATTTGGCCGCGTGTGTTCTACATAAGCTAGGCACTTCTTGGTGCTTGAGAGTCCAATGGCAAAAACTTAAATGGACGCTAGCGAAAGTATCTCCCGATTTCTTCATTCCTAATTGTTAATGGGCACTGAGTTCAGTTACTAAGAGGTTACCAAGCCTTGTCCTACTGTTTTCGATCCCTTTCGTAGAACTAACAAGAAAAAAGTCAGTTACAAAAATAATCACCATAATACATGTTCGTTCGTTTTTATCTCCCCCCCCCCCCCCCGTCGTTTCACCGCAGCATGTCTGGGGTTTTTAGCCCGTACTCTGTTAACTATTTATCATAACGCATAAAAAACAGTAGAATAAAAGTAATAAACACCAAAAATAGAGAAATCGTGAAGGTCTACTCAATACAGCGCCGTCGCCCGATTACCTAAAAATAAAAAGGCAAAATTGCAACAAATTGAGATCGAACAAACAAAATCTAATATTGCCCGTGCGATTATCTGAACAATGCCCACAAAAAACCGACAAAATGCGCTGTCTGGTCTTGCGTGTTCGGTCAAGGTCACCAAGGAAACGCACGGTTGGTGAATCGAAGGAGGGGCGTCAGAGTGTTGACGCAAAAGTAGAGAATTATACGAAACCCTGTATTTTTATGTGAGCATGATTAGCAAAACACGTAAATCGTGAAGGGATGGGCCAGTTTCCCTAAGTTACGAGATTCCCTAGTGCCCGATGACCTATGACCACTTGCCCTACTTGACGAGTTCGCCTATGATTAGTTCATTGTGAAGGGTTCACCTGTGACGAGTTCTCCTAGATTCCACCACTTCTACTGGGGCATCACTTCTACTGTCAGAGCCTCCCCTGCTCTTTAATATAGCACTAATCTTTCTGAAGTTCTTGGCATGGTATTTCTTCAGATACAAACAATGTGACCACGTAGTCCAAGTAGGGGTCACGTGCGAACCACGTGACTACAAAAATCGGGGGAGGACAAGGCTTTGGATCACATAGAATGAAGCTAACTTGAGGTTAGGGTAATGCGACGGCCAGTTAAACAAAGTAAACACCGAAAATTACAATGAAAGCCGCAAAGCCCAACTTTCGATAGAACTGACGTAGGTGGTTTCATAAAACGGCATTCGCTAAAACGGTGTTCGATAAAATGGGCATTTTTTTATAAAACGGCGTTCGAAACAGGGAGTGCGATAAACCGTCTGGAAATCACCTGGTAACATTTGTTCCGGGACCATAAGTTCCGGGACCATAAGATCCGGAGCCATTTGTTCCTTCGAGAACACTCTGCCCAGCGTTCGTGCCGTGATCTCTCGCGTGCTCTTCTACCCACCGTTCACGTGCGTTAGCTCCTGAAGTGGGACGCACAGACGCCGAGTTAGCGAAGCCGGTTGCCGTGGGTTCTTGCGCGTGCTAACCCGGTCCACTTTGGAAGAGATGTGAAAGGCGGCGGACGGCCAGCTGGGAAATCCATGTAAGATGCAAAGGCCGGGTCTCCGTCGAAGGAGAGGGGCCGTCAGCTCTGCTCTTTCTCCAGCCGTGCACCACTAGTACAAGATGCGCTAGTTTTTTTTCTTTATCATGACAGACGGCCGAAGAGATTCCCAGTTCCCTTACGTCAACTGGCCAATGCAACTCCCCCTAGATAAAAGATATTTGCAGACTGGTTGTTTTTCTATATTTTCTGAATGCTAAACTATGAACAACCTGTTATCATTGCTAATCAGCAAACCTTTGAATTGCAACTGGTTAACATATCAAGCTTTCCCCTCCTACTCCCTCCCTTCATTTTGGTGTTCACTTCTATTTTATTAGAAGAGGGGGTACATAGCCTCACCCAAACCCAACCACACAGCAGGGATACGGCCCGTTCGTCACATGGCGTTTACTCATAGGCCGGTTCGTAATAGGCCGTTTGGTCACGGGAACCGGCCCACTCGTCGCAGCCAACTCGTCCTAGGAAAACTGGCCTTAGGGAAACTGGTCAAAGAGGGCATCTCGTTCTAGGTGATCCCGTACTAGGAAAAGTGGTAGCACTGACCTCTCGTGCTAGGAAAAGTCGTCTCGCGGTTCCATTTTTGGCCGATGTCGAGGAAATGGGGAGAGGAAGCTAGTGGCTTCTAATCTTATAATTACTCCCAGGTTGACCTCTTCAGAGTCGGGGGGGTTCTCTGCTTTTGTTAGATTGCAGGCGGTGGTTGAAATCGTTTTTCCATTTTAACACATGTTCCTAGGTTTCAGATTGCCCTTATTGTTGCAAAAAAAATCAACATTTTTTACTGGGTAAGGTGTTTCTTTTGTTTTTTCAGGCGGTGGTTGAAATGGGTTTCTATTTTAACACATGTTCCTATGTTCCCGCTCCCTTCTTGTTGCAAAAAAAAAATCACATTTTGTTACTGGGTAAGGGTTTCTTTCAGGTTTTTTTTTTCTCCTTCCAAAAAATATTCGTCACGCTTTTTCTGTGGAGGGGGGGGGCGACATTTTGTTTATTTTGTGTTTTCTTTTCT
Organism: Haemaphysalis longicornis; assembly: GCA_013339765.2. Classification (NCBI taxonomy): domain Eukaryota; kingdom Metazoa; phylum Arthropoda; class Arachnida; order Ixodida; family Ixodidae; genus Haemaphysalis; species Haemaphysalis longicornis. The sequence continues at coordinate 4,524 of JABSTR010003060.1, read as the reverse complement.
TCTCTTTTTGCGTTATCTTTTGAAGCTTTTTGCCTGCTTGTGTATATATCTATAAAAGGGCAAAATGTTGGCCTCTTTTTGTTTGCAGGTGGTGGTTGAAATTGGCTTTTCGGTTTCAGCACAACTTCCGGTTTCTTTTTTTGCTTTTCTTCTCCTTCTAAAAAATATTCTTCACACTTTTTGTGTGAGTGTGTGTGTGTGGTGGTGGTGGGGAGGTCAAACTTTTAAGTCCAGCCTTTACTTTTGGTGATATGAAGACTAACAAAACGAATGTTACCCAGCTTGACAATCATCGTTTGTCAGCAGGCATGAAAACAAAAGATCAAAATACTAAAAAGCGAAAACCCAGGACGAGATCGCAATCCCAATACAGCGCCGTCACTTAATTACCAAAAATACAAAAATGTATTAGAAAAAACATAACGGGCAAACTAAATCTAATGTAAAAGGCTCACGTAATAGCTGCACAGAGAAAAAAAATAAGATACGCTGTCTGGCTGGCGCGTTCTCGAAGGCGACAAAGGAAACATTAAGGATGGTGAATTGAAGGAGGAGTGTAAGAATGTTTACGCATAAGATGAGAATTATACAAGCTTCTGTACTCTTTCATTTGAACATGATAGAAGAAAAACGTAAATTGTGACGAGTTGGCCGAGTGTCCAGTTGCCCTACGTTACGAGTTTCCCTAGTGCGAGATGGCCTATGACGACTTGCCTTATGTGACGAATTCACCTATGATGAGTTGGCTGCGACGAGTTCACTTTTGACGAGTTCTCCTAGACCCTTTGGTCGCATAGGATCATCGTAATGAGCGGTTCGTAATAGGCCGTTTTGTCACATAGGGTCATTCTTCATAGGCCAGTTTGTCACTTAGGAAAGTTCTTCACAGGCGCACAAAATGAATGTCCATGTGTTGTTTTTTTTCGAGTCGAAAGAGGAAGCCAGACACAAGTTTAGTTAGTTTTTTTTTTACTTTGGGCCGTATATCTAGCAAAGCTCAACAAAGAAAGCAAGCCACAGTGGGCAAGAAGGGTGACGTGTTCGGACAACATTATAGATACGAGTTCAACAACCCAAGACAGAAAAGTGAAACAGGGACGTAGCCCAACAAAGTTCTTGGAAGGCGGGCCAGGCGTCTGGTTCTAAGTGGTCCCGTAATAGGGAAAGAGGTAGCACCGACCTTCTCGTTCTTGGAAATTTGGTCTGGAAGTATCATTTCTTCGGATCTCGCACAGAGGGAATCGGTGGTGGAGGTTAACGGCTTCAACTCTGGTAATTCGTACCAGGTTGCCCTTTTCCCAGTTAGTGGGTGGACCTTTTCTTTTGCATATTTGCAAAAGAAAAGGGTAGTGGAAGCTATAGTACAAGACTTTTTAACTCCACAGCCCTCACTGAGATGAAGCTCACTCGTGTAGAGGGGGGCCCAACATCATCGACGGTATCAAAGAAGCCCGCCGACTGCAACCAGCGGCTTCAAGCTGTGATCAGCCGTTACAGCAACACTAATCCGTTTGCAACACTAAGGGCAGCAGCCAGGAACATTGCGTTTTGAGTTGTAAAATGTTTGTAATACATTGTTGTAAAAGTTGTAAAATGTAAACTAATAAATGTCTTTTCATGTGTTCACATGGGCCATTTCGTGTTGCTTATTAGTGGTTTAATACAAGTGGTGCAACTAATTATTTGATCGACCTTTCTCCAGTACCCACCTGCGCATGCGCGGGGCGCCGGTCCGCCATTCTTGGCAGCAGCTCTCGGGCAGAATAAACAAAAGGGCGCCCCCACAGCTAGCTGCGTACGCTTCAATATCCTTTTTTCGGACAGTTCGAGTGAGTTCTTATGTGCACAAAAAGGCTTTCCAAGCAAAGGGGCAAAAGTGACCACGCTGTGAGCCCTTGGCAACCAGTGAGGGAGCAACGAAAATGAAAAAAGTGAAAAAAAGGAGTGCTAGGGCCACAGCAAATTAGTCACGCGAGCGTGCGCCTGCTACCGTGACTTCCATGTGAAAGGCAAGGGGGACAGGTGGGAGTGGTATGGGCTGCAGGACCAGGATAGTTCGTGCACGGGCTCCCCGAAAGCCAAACATTTTTTGGGGCGTGCCTTACTCCCAGTTCAGGATCGCCGTGGCGGCCCCTAAGAGCACCGGTACTGCGAAAAGGTGTGCGCAGTAGTTATAGTCACGCCTCATCGCCACTTACGTCTAAAAAAAGCCACGAATTCTATTTTTGCGTTCCTGTGACGAACTTTCCTAAGTGACAAACTGGCCTATGACGAACGATCCTATGTGAGCGAATGGCCTATTACGAACAGGCCTATGACGAATGATACTATGTGACCAAACGGCCTATTACAAACCGGCCTATGACGAAACGCCATGTGTCGAACGGGCCTACACCCCGCACAGCATCCGGTTCAAAGGCTAAAATTAACAGAGAGAGGCGAAATGTTCTGCAGGAGTTTGCCAAAATTATTCTTGCTTTTACAATCGCGATCATTACTACGCCTCCGTAATGGGCGATTCCCTGTAAATTGGCTCTCCTACAACGAAAACAATTTTTGCACACAGCGGTCGGATAAATCGTGTTGACTCACACTCGGCGACGACGCGGTGGGAACACGTTGAGCATTGGTTCTGACTAGCCACCGCCGGTCGGACAAATGCGCTTCCGCGGATCGGTGCGGCCAGCGGGGCAGTACCACCAACTACAGCCACTCGGCGACACTCCTGTGCGCTCCCCACGACAGACCGACGACCGCGGTATCGTGGAAACCGGAGACGGCGGCGGCGGCAGGGCGACTTCTTGGATAAAGACGAGAGATTAGCTCCCAGTAGAGTACAAGGAACTGAGGGTCTCGCGCGCTTTAGCGACCTGCGTTGGTGGCACGGATGGCTCTGGTCTAGGGCAAGTGGCAAGGGTGTGGTGTGTGTATGTGTGTATGTGTGCATGTGTGTGCGCGCGCTAACTTGAAGGGTGTGTCCCTTCCTGATGACGGTGCGACAGGACGAGAAACTGCGCATCACCTTTGGACAGTATTGCTTCGGATAGGGATCCCCAACCCAGGGATCTAGGGAGCGAATATCTATAAAAAAAGGCGTGCTGCGGCTTGCCGAATCATTCCCTGTCTTCATCACTGTAAAAATGTAAATAAACCCGTTGAAGTTCCGCTCTAGAAACTTCCCAAGTCCTGGCTCGGATGGATCGACGACGACCGGCCGCACTACTGCAGACTGCGGACGCTACCAAACGCAACAATGGATAAGCGGCACTCGCTGATGCATGCGAGGGCGGCGATGTATACGAGCACTGTGAGAAAAATTCAGTGGCTTTATGCTGTAGTACAGCTGAAAGCTGATTAAAAAGAGGTGTGCTAGGATAGCTGAGGCTATGCATGCAGTTGATGACAGCCCCTGTGGATATATCGACCCAATGCATGCTTACGTACGTACTGCGCTCGAACCTAAAGCCTCTGGGATATTTTCGTGCGAGGAAAAAGTATATAAAGACTGGCGTCGAAAACACCGAGTTTTTCCGGAGAAATTTCTCCGACCGCAAACAAGCGTCACACAAAAAGAGCACGCGTTTTACAATCGCCGCTTCCCCATTCACGCTTCGAAACAAAATTTTGACCACTCTTATGGAACTCCATGTGCTAAACGCTTGCATTTGTTACAGTGAGCGTTTGGTGATACGTTAATGCCGACAACATAGGTTGCAAATTGCGCAAACACAAATACAGCGGCCCCGCACTAATTATATGAAAAAAGAAATGGCCGTATCACCATAAATCTCCATTCCTCCTGCAATCAAATTTCCTTTTCCGATGGGGTTTACTCTGCCCACGAACTAAAAGACACACATATTTAATAAACTTCCTGACCTAACTTATGTGCACCTTTAGCAAAAGTTAATTTTTATAGATATATTTGGGCACTACGCGATTGTGTCATTGTTTAGATGACTCGTTGTACAATATAAACGAATAATGGAACTTTTGCTGCTCCCAACGAGTAAGTACAAACTTACACGTGACCAAACAAAAACTATGTTGAACGAATTTTCCGCCACTCTTACAATAGAAATTTATAGACTTGTGCATAATCTTCTTATATTCGAACGTTGCCGTAGCCGCTTTTATCCACTCTGTGTGTAAAGATTCTGCGTTAGAAACCATGGTTTGTTGTATTATTTAAAAATCCAAGATGCGTTAAGAGCTCCTCCCTACAGTTCTATACTTGTGGTCCTTTACACGTCGTAAGTATATTGATTCATATTTTATGTATGATTACTCTTCAAAAATCTTTAAACCTCGAACTTGGACAGGAGAGGACCGAAGAGAGCACGTTAGTAAAGGAGACCGACTTACGTTCCTGATGTGGAAGCTGCCATGCACTACACCCGTGCGCAGCGGTGAAGGCTGCAGTCCCGCGAAAGGTCAGCCGTGATGGCGAGTGGGCAAGGACGGGGCAGACGAACGCGTACACCAGAATCTCACGTCCCAATATGCAGAAGCATAGGCGTAAAA